>JAODAC010022347.1:0-18175 GCA_027575185.1 Mimaenictus wilsoni
GCTCCAGCCCAAATAGGTCCTTCAAGAACCACGCCTGTTCCTTTTCCACAACCTCCCATTCACTCAGACCCCACGCTCCCACAGCATATAGCAGCACTGGTCTCACACACGCATCCCACAATCTCATCGCCACTCCCCAATTACTCCCCCACATTTGCCCCCATCTCTCTTTTACTCTACCCCATGCACACCTTGCCTTTACTTGAATTTCATTTCATTAATTGGTTGTTGAACGCAGCTGCGAAAGATTTTGACTCGGAAAATGCATACATACGAAAAATGATTATTTTTTCAGTTCCTCGACATTTTCAATATTTTAGCGATAAAATATCGTAAATAATAATGCATTTTTGTAACTTTTAAAATTCTAATAGTTATGGTTGATAAAGGGAAACAACAATTACCTTGATCCAGAGAACTTCTTCGCAAATAATGAATTTTCCATTAATATCTCATGCGCTGATAATGTGAAAGCATTTTGAGAAAATAACCATCACGAAACAATGAAAACTTGTGCCGAAACTGCCAATGATACGGAACTCTCAGAATTAGTAAACAATTTTCTTGCCAGTTATAAATATTCTCATGATTACCTTAATTCCATCCGAAATCAAATTGTCAATGAACAAGACAGATGCAGAACCGAGTATATGTTTGGCAATATGATTTGGACCAAAACGAATATGATCAAGAAATATCTAACGACAAAATCACCAAAGCCTGTTCAATCTTGTTTCGAGAAACCTTTGAATAGAGTCTACGAACGTCTACGATCCTTGAACAGTTGCTGCGCAAAAGATCATAAGAATATTGATAATAATAAAGTGATTAAAAATGGAAGTAGCAATAGTGTTGAAAATATCAACATTGGTGTATGCCGAGAATTACATGAAGTACCGGGTAAGAACACGACTTGTTTAGAAAACCTCTGGATGGGATTGACTCTCGACAGAAGTGTTTCAATTATGCAAAACTGCCTTGGAAAATTCGGTAGTGATCTGGAGTTGATGCAGGTTAAAATCGAGGAGTACCAACAAGCTCAATATGAATTAAAGCAATGCAATGATCAGTCAACCAATAAAAATTTTACTGAATTGAATAAGCGAGCTCTTAAAGTATATGATATCAAGCAGGAGATAAAAAAAGAAGTTAAGAAGTTACCTGAACCAATTCAGGATTGCTTCGCACCTGCTTTCGGAATTGATGATCAGTTTTATCAGCGTTATCAGCAGCGATAACTGATTGATAGACATGACTTTCTGTGTCTTTTGGTATTAGTAAGAAATAAATAATTCTACATCTGTTGATGTAATAAACACTATGATTATTTCGATTTTCTAATATTACGAATATGAAGAGCACTTCACTCATTTATTTTATGCTAGGAAAACTGCGGCAATCTCAGAGTTCTTGCGGTCACATATTGTAAATGCATGAGTTGTATGGACGAATAACGAGCCAGAATAAAGAGTCAGAAAATATCACAAATTCTGTGCCTTTCTAGAGGTGTAATAAAAACGGCAGTGCCTTGACAACCAGAAATCTCCGGACATATTGATGATATGGTAAAACGGATGATATTACATGGAAATAAGACAGAGCATCGGGTTATACTGAATTAAGTCACTTCGCTTCATGATATTTTGAACAGTAGCTTACAAAATATCTGGTTCCAGCAAGTTCGGCATTTTCACATAGTATTTATATGATCGTACACCTGATTGTTCATCGACGGTCTCTGCACGCAACAATCCTGAGGATTAACACGCGCCCACATCAACGTAGTGACATTTCATAGCGCGGTCAGATCATCGCCGCGCTTCTAAAAGTAGTTTTCGGTGAACTGTCTGCTTTTTGAGAATGCAATTTCCAGGACTAGTGATCTCCTTTGAAAAATTGAACTGGTCATCCAGCTCGCCAGATCTTTCAAATCTTGAAAGCTAACAAGGAAGGGAAATTAAAGATTAGAAGCCATATATTCTGCGAGCATGAAGCAAGTATAATTCAAGTAGCCATTTAAACGATATATTCCAAATAATGTTATTACTTCTACACCATCAAATAAAAAGTTACGCTCTATTCATCTATAAAAAATGGCAGCAATTTCAAATAATGAACCAAGTGATCGAATGAAGACCAAGGTACTTTGGAGACAAGAACATGTCCTGGATTGAGAGGTTGACTTCTTTCAAGGGCGGGATGTGGTTCGGAGGCGTAAATATCTGGGAGCTCCTGGCAGGGAACTGTGACGGAGAGCAGGAATAGTGGTTGGAGGAAACAGGGAAGAAATCGTGTGCATTTTGGTGGAATGTTTATCAATTCGTGTGGTTCGAGTTTTTGCATCTGAAAGGTAGTTATCTTTTTCATTATTTGTATTTAAAATTGATGCCTGTTCCTTGTGCATTCATTAATAAGGAAGAAAAGTTTAATGGTGTAGTGGTAATATTTAAGCTAGAGTTTCTTTTGAGAAAATGTTCAAGGAGATATCTGGTCCTGCTACCATTTTTTTGTATGTGAACATGTGAACATTCTCCAGTTAATGCTTGGATTCCATATTCACAAGAGTTGTAGTTGTGGTAGTTGCGTACCTCCATCTTTATGTGGTGTAGAATTGTATAGAGTAGGGACTTTTGTAAGCTAATAAAGTACATTCAGCTTGAAAGACGAGAATCTTGGTCTTAACTTTTTGTGTGATTATGGTTGGGCTAGACACTTGTATTAAATCCTACGTTAAGGTACCCTAGACAAGTGGCCGCGCTTCTAAATTGCAAAACTTAGAAATAAATCATGCATTGCATCCGTAACCCGATTCTACAATACTGGTCCTGATTTTTAATTATGCTCCTACAAGTTTGTGGCGTTTTCCGCCACACTTTGGCGAGCTGTAGGTTTAGCATTTACACCTTTTCAACTTCTTTTCTATACCTCTCTTCCAACATGTGTCTCTCCAAAATTCCTACTAACCAAATGTTCGTCCTAAGCCAACCCAAACTAACCATTGGATGCACTTCTTTCGCAAGCCAATTACTTATACCTGGACCGACCCTTTTCTACATCCTAGGCTGCAATGTATATTCTTTTCCTAGCCTCGGCACTTAGTCTTCTGCTTTCGTACCTACAACATCTCTTCTGCTACCTCGCGATTGTTACTTTTTAATTCTTTGTTATGTGTTTGTAAACTCTGTTAATAAACTGGGCACATCAACATCAACACATCTCTCAATCAACACTCATATTCAACAGGCACCCATCACTCCACAAGTTCATAATATTTATCAAAAGCAAATTGAATAGAATCATATCCTTTCCTCTCCAACCCATCCTTGCATCCTAATGCTTAACTTATATTTCTTCCGGCGAGCAAAGTCATATTTTCAACTTTTTTTACCACTAGCATTGTATTTCTTCGGGGAATCTTTTCTATACTTGTGTACCTCGTTTTTTTGTCCTACACAGATCCTGAGAAAACAGCACTTTCGGGTCTCTCCCGCCTTTATTCCAGTGCCAATGAGAACGGTTTCCTCCCCCAACCCCGCGCATTCAATATTTCTGAACCGCTCGCGATTTTGCGGACAGTCTCCAAACACGGTAACGAAGTGTGGAATTTGGTGAGTCCTCGATCTAATTCTTAACAAAATTGCTTCGAGCCTATTATTCTACATATATTTTATAGAGACAAATAACTTAAAATAATGAACATAATGGTTAAAACTGAATAGTGGATATATAAGATATGCAACCAATACAACACTCAAATTACTCATAACAAGTATGACAACTATGCACTCATTTCAAGTGTGTATTACAATAAGATATAAAAAATAAATAATTTCAAAGTACTGAAAAAATCTTTTGAATTAATAAGATTTTTTTTTCAAAGAGATAAAAAAATTTCAAGTGCCCTAATATTGCATAAAAAGAGGGCAGCACTCATCTATCTATATAATCTATGGCAGCACTCTTGTAATTCCCCGTGTTTTGATTGAAAGCGGCTTTAAGTCCGGAAAACAGACCAAACCTGAAGTATTATAAAAATGTAAGTTTTAAATTATAATACGTCAGTTAAAGAAAAATACATTTAATTTCAATCAAATACTCCACGGTCATAAGATACAAAAAAGTAAACAAATCGAATGCCTTGCAACCATTTATAACCTCAAAGTTCATTCTCACATTTCGATCGTTCAATCAACGCATTGGAACTGTCATCGGCTTACATATAAATATAAACACAGCGCGAAAATTATCTAAACTTTAGCACAATATACAATAAAAAGAAGACGAATATCGAAAAGAGGAACAAGTAAACGATGTAATAGTTGTGGCTGCCTTTAGATAATCGCAGCACTCGGTTCATCGTCGTTCCTAGGAAGCCGCCCGTCCGATCGAGGTCGTCGTCGATGTCACGAAGCAGCTTATCCTGGTATTTCACCTCGTTGCCGATGTCGATTGACAGCGACTTGAGGACGCCGATCTTGTCGCGCAGTTCATCTTGCATCCGATTGTTTTCATCTTCGATTTCGGTCGCGTTCTGATTCAGCGGCTGATATTGGTAGCTGGAGTGTGCACGTCGCATGTTGTTGCCGTACGACGCCACCGTGAACAAGTTTGCGTTCGTAAATGCCAGGTAACTATCGAATTTGTTGACTATTTTGCGATTTTACTGCGTGAATCGAGCGTATACGTGGACTTTCAAAGACAGCTGATTTAGTGCGACCTGAAAAAACTACACACTAGCGCCACCTCATCGCCATATCAGCAACTAATCATATTTAAGCTTACCAGCCTTACTGAAAAGCCAATTCATATATTTTAAGTATCTGTTAACACCAGAACCACGAACCAGGATGACGGATGAAGAAGCAAATCTTCCACTATACAGAAGTTTTGGGAGGCAAATGAAATATGTATGTGTAAATTGATGGTGCTTGTATTTATGATTAAATGTTGGATATTTTGATAGAAATCGGCAGGAGGAACATTAAAAGCGATATCAGTTCTACAGGAAGTTCTTGTAAAACATAATATGGTCCCAACATATACTTTGGAAGAGACGGCAGGTTTTGATCATGCACGTTCGTTTACGTATAAGTCGTACATCAACAATCATTTATTTGCGTACGGAAAATCGGGCACAAAGCAAACTGCGAAACATGTATCTGCTATTAACTTAATGCAGTATTTTATTCGGTTGTCTGAAGATGAACCTAATGAGGATGGACTGCCACCATCTTCAACGAGTAGTTCAAGAGTAAGGTAAATACTATCTTGTTTGATTGGGAAGTCCTAGCCTATTTTAAATAATGTCGACTATTTTATTGATATTAACTACACACATAAGTACTCGCTTAAAACATATTCACAACCAAAACGATTAACTTAAAAACACACTCACGCATGCATGTTACTAGACATATACATAAAGATTACTACACTCAATACATAAAGAAACATACTAACACAACCTGAAGCAACTTAACAAGTTACAGATTATGTAAACCGGAGGTACAGACGACCGAGCACTTACTCTGCACTTGTGTATCCCTAACACTAATGATGTCAAAATAATATCGTTTCCACGTGTCGATGCTTATTGACTTTTATCGATACTTAAATTTTCGATACTTATCGGTAGTATCGAGTTAGTCATTTTCAATACTTTTTGACAAGCCTGAATGTAGTAATGAAATTATTTATAGTAATTTCAGAATAAATGGAACTTCAAAAGATAGTTACAGCAGGAAGTATCGACTGATTTCATTACCAATGTAGTATTGATTAATTTATTATTATTAAAATTTGTTAATTTGAATGGAATTTGAAGGTATAATATTGCATATCAAATCAATATCAATTTAATGATTGAATTTCCATATTTTCTAAATTACTAACGCAGTAGAGGATGCAGGGACGAATATGTCGCTCAAAGTACGAATTATGATGGTAATTGGTGGTTGTGATTAACAGATGGCCTCAGTGTGGGGATATGTCAAAAGTATCGGAAATGACTGATTCTATACTATCGATAAAAGTCGATAAGTATCGTCACGTGGTATCGATGCCGATACTTTTTTTACATTCCTACACCTGCACCACACCCAAACCATAAACTCAAGTACATCACACAAACAAACCTACACCAACACGTTCCTGCACACCAAACTACACTATCAGATACGCATAATACACAATCTTATTTCTGCACAACTGCCAACATCTTACCACTTACATTGGCCTAAAGATGTAGGGCCCGATCTTATCCACTCTACTTCATTGATGCTCTTACATCTACCACATGCACGCAACGCCCTCAATACCTGCCACATGCACACACACATGTTTATATACACATAACATTTCTATATTCATATTTATTTGAGAGAAATACACATTAGAACCACATATAAACCCAAATATACCGATTATTGGGATACAACGTAATATTGAATTTATATTATTGTTTTAGCATCGAGAATGCTCGTACTAGTCCATCCTCAACCAAATCGGTTGTAACAACTACTAACAATTACCAACATGTTGAACCTGTCCTGAACGAAGAGGTCCCATTGACAAATTGCATCGGTTTGGTACAGGAATGGTGCCAACAACGCCGAATACAGCTACCAGTCTATGTGGAGGAATCACAAGAAGGCGAATCGCACCAGCCTACCTTCACCACATCGTGCTCACTGCAGTATGGCATCACTCCCGATAGTGTTTACAAAACTGTTGCCTCAGCTGGTAATAAAAAAACAGCGAAAAAAATTGCTGCTCATAAAATGTGGCAGTTGCTGGTCCCGTCGGCACAAAACAATTCGCAGTCAAAATTGACAGGGCCATCTATGTCCAATCCGATTGTTGTTACCCCACCAAAACAGTCACCACAACCCAAATGTTCAACATCAGAAGCTCCTACGTCGAGTCTAGCACATATGAGGGTAAATATGTTTTTCAATTATTAAAGATTGTTTTATAATGCTATTGATTATTGACGATTGTTTATAATTTAGATGAAGGAACTTAAAAGTCAATTACAAATTGAAAAATACGATCCTTTCGAAGTCCATCCAATTTATGACGTTGCGGAAATGAAGGCCAAGTCGGACCAACCCGAAGTCCCTACGTCTTCCGTGGTTTCTCCTGCAGTGGTATGTCCTGCTCAGGGTTCTCCAAAAACTCTGAATCGGCAGGAAGTTCTGCAGGAGTTGCAGCAGACGCTGGAGGAGGCCAATGGGGAGGAGCTGCTGAGACTTAAGGTAAACAACACGGGGGTGAAACGCATGCACGGCGAATCGGCGACAAGGCGAAGCACGCGCAAGAAGACGTCGTAGCGTGATCGACACTGATGCTCACTTTGTTGTGGCAGGTGGGTGCGACCAATCAAAACGAGAATCCCGTAAGGACGCTATGGAAGCTTTGCGAGGAACTCGAGGTCGAGATGGATTTTTTGCGCACGGACGATTTCACTGACGACGGGCAAGTGCAGTGCATGGTGCAGTTGTGTTTTCCTGTTCATCGTACGTTTTTTGTGTGCTTTGGGATTGGGGAGAGTGTTAGCAAGGCACGTGATGGGGCGGCACGCAATACTATTACTTGTTTGCGCGCAATGGCTTCTGGCTCTAAAGTGACGAAGGAGGATAAGGAGGAATAATGTTTATTATCTGCACTAGTTATCTTAATCATACACTGCTGATTATAACACCTTGTAGCTAACGTTACACATATATTTGCAGGTATCAAATTTGTATATAGTGATTAAGGTTGAATAATCTTCAACTGTTGTTTCTTCATTTGTCATAATTCTCGTTTATTGTGAGTACTATGATGTTAAGAAGACATTTATTTCGTATACTGGTATAATACTAAAAGATGATAGGGGACAAATCATTAAAGACATCTATATTAAGTTCATATTAATTATATCTTTTTCTTATCATGAAGTACACTTTTTTAAGAATTCTATATAGTTTTTATATAATTATAACTGTGGTTTAATTAAGTTTTAGTACTTTATTATTATGCATTTCAAAATGTTGTTAATTTTATTAGGGGTAATGCTTTTTTATTTGTTTAAATACAGTTTTTGCAATTCTAAATTTATTTCTTCGACATTTATCACTCACTAATGCTATTGTACGTGTACTTCTTTGTTATGTAGCTAATTTAACTTATAAATCATTTAGGGTTAAAAATAGAGTTTCATATTTAATGCATTTAGCTAGCCGACAAATGAAAACATAATTACGCCTCTAATTATAAGCACCACACCAAAACAATAAATTAAAATCTATTCCATACGCATGATTATTACATCGATGTTCCTGTGGGATGTTCCTCGATTTGTCGGGAAAACCGCCCGACTTCGAATGTCATTCAGCACTTTCTATTATTCTCATTTTATACTATTAATTTGTAACTTTTTATAGTATGTAGTAGGCAATCTGTTTTTAGTTTTGTTTCAATTTTCATACAATTTATATTGTTGCAAATAAATATAATTATAATAAAACTGTATGATTCAAGAAATAACACTTCTGTGTATTTATTATGAACCGCACTGTATTGTTCGAAGCCCTATGTAATATAGTAATTAAAAATATAACTGTCATTTCCATATACATTTTCCTCTTTCATTTTATCTGTGCCAAATCAACAAAATTCATTAAGTTATTAGCAGTCTTGATTGAAGCTAAAATACTAAAAGATTTTCAGTATTGTTGTGTCAATCCAACCAAATCAGCGTATGCCTGATAATCGTGGAATTAAGTAGTGGTCGTGATGATGAACCTTTCTGAAGTCGGGTGTTACATCCTCCCACCCACCCTTTTGAGGGCATACGTCAAATTTGACCTGAAATGTACTCTTCTTCTTCAAATTTGAAGGGCGCGTCAAAATTTTCAAAGATCTGGCATTATTTTATTCGAAACAGCAACTATTTGTCTTTCATTTTATGTCGTGGAACTGCTTTTATCTTCATTAATATGATCGATAAAAAGCAATTTTTCAAAATGGGTTTAATTCGAAAATTAGTCAACTTTGAAGAGCGCAGCATCCCTATTTTCATTTATTAGTCGTATTTAATCGAAAGTCCTTACTTTAGTCGAAAAATACAATTTACCTAATAGTGTTTTTGAACATTTCTCAAATAAGTCAAGTTTAGAATAATGTAGCTTTAGAAAGATATTCTAAGTGGTAACTCTTCTTCTTCTGGTTCAAGATGAGAAATTGCTGATATCTTTATTAATTTAACCGAAAAATGCAATGTTCTTACAATTCTTGCATTTCTTAAAATTCTCATAGGTCTAGGGATGATCCGATTTAAACCAGCAAATTTTCTTTCATTTCAAGTCGAAAAAATTTTCTTAACTTTTTTAATTTAGGCGAAAAATAATTTTCCAAAAAGTGTTTTTCGAAATGTTGAAAATAAATTAACTGTGAAAAGCAGTGCACCCTTATAAGAAGATCGGAGGAAGATCTAATATAAAACAGAATTAATTTCGCCTGAAAATGCAATTCTTCAAAAAAACTTTCGAAAATTAGTAAATTTTGAAAGGATGTAGGCCCTTCTGGGGAAAATCTTATACAAAGAAGTAACTATTTTTCTTTAATTTGAAGCCGAGAAATTACTCTTATATTGATTAATACAGCGAGAAAATTTGTCGAAAACTTGACAACTTCATAAAACTACATTCGCTTAATCTGAAACTGAAATTATAGTTTACAATTACTTTTTTACATCAGTTTCGCTAAAGAATGGGTACTATAGGGAAATTGATGAATATACTCAACGTACCTGAAAACAATGTAAAACAAACAAATACATTTATAGAAATATATAGATTTATTTTTAAAACTTAGTGACTAATTTGTTGAAACAATATAAAAGCATATAAATATATAGCTATTCACTTAAAAACTAATAACATTTTGGCGCCATCTAGCTGTTAGCAGCCATTAATTGCACGTAGATTGCATATATCAATTATATTCAATAAATTATATTAATATCAACATCCTGGGGCAGCCTTGAGCTGTTAAGTTACGGAATGAACTAGGCAATTCCGGTGATTGCCCGAATGGAAAAATCAGTAAATTGTCGTCCATCCACCTGTGGCTCTTCCTTTATTTTCTTTGTAAGAGATAAATCCTGTGGTGTTGACGCTGCTGGGGGTGGAGGTGGTGTAGCCACGGACGCAACCGACGACGCAGATGGCGAAGGATAAGAAGGTTGTTGAAATATCATCGTTGAATATGGATACAAACTTAGAGGATATTGATAATACGCAGGAGGAGCAAAAGGGTACAAAGCCATCTGGGCATATTGCTGATGTTGTTGATAAACACCCTGAGGACTATCACAGTCACTCAAACCGGAATCACTGGAAACTTCAACCAGTGGTGGAGACATCCTTCGCTTTGAAGCTTGCCGCAAATCTTCCTCATCGACAACGTCAATGATCTCATCTTCCTGATAGGAATCCTCTGAGGTTGCCGAGGAGGAATGCAAATCACGCTCACGCTCCTGTTTCTCCTGCTCCATACGCTGGCGCTTGCGCTTGCATTTGCTCTGTCCAGTCTCCCTGAATCCCTTTGCGAAAGGGTTGTGGTCAATCTTCATCTTGGTCATCTTATCATTCTGATAGGCGGTCACTGCGATGAATTGAGTCTCAGCAAAATCAACCACGGTCTTCGGGGCATAGTCAAAGACAGCCCTCAGATCTGATGTCTCGATGATATGAATCCTTGGCTGGTATTTATGCATGGACGCCATGACCACATGCCCGGCCGGAGCGTTAGACATATTGGTCAGCTTCAACCTGCCAAAGGACACCGCCTGGGACATCCAATGTTCTCCTGGAGCTGGAGAATCCGGATGGACGTAGAATCGATTAGGACTGTGCGCTTCCTCGGCTCCTGCTGGCGCCCAGCCAGTGGCTGCCGAGTATCTGTAGCGACACTTCGTTACTGGGACCATCTCCACTAGAAAACAATAGTTTCTTTGAGGATCCAACTCCGAAACTTGAACACGCATCGATGGAAACATACGTCTGCAAAAAAAAAACAGAAATGAGTATTGGGAAAAAGTCGAAATAAAAAAGGCAAAAAACACACAAACATGAAATGACAAATTTTTACGATGGCGTCTGTTTTGTGGTACTTGAAATCATCTTCGAACAAACAAGCCAAACTTGTTCGACGAGTGTTTACTCTACCGAGAAATATTTTTTCGTACCGTCTTTTACGACCTACCTTAAAATTTCTTACATTAAAACCTATCTGCCCGAGGTCGAGATTGTTTTATCTTTGGGCGCCTGCGACTGCTTTTCTGTGGTTATTCGACACACTTTTGGTATGTTGATGTAGGTCGGGTGTAAACACCACCGGCTCATAATTAACACACGCGCCGGTGGTGTTTATCAAGAACATTTTCAGAATGTCTCGAGATAAAATCGTCCCCAAAGGCTCGCAGCGATTTCCTTTAGCACCGACGGCGACAGCTTTATCAGACGCCGGCATCATTTACAGGCAATCTAAATGGCGTAGAACAGAAGCCAACAAGTTGCCGAGCCGGCCTCTCAAAAAAGCGAAATCGAAACCCAAAATTTGAAAAATTTGATGACGAATGGATTGTTTTTCCGGATACACTTTGAGCGTTCAGAAATGTTCAAAGACGGCACGCGATAGCCTCGATGTTTCCGCGCTGGCGCTCTGTTTTCTTAGGGGGTGGTCATGGACGTGAAATAATTTGCGGTTGTGGGTTTCCGGCGTCAGTCATGCAATCGTCGCCTTGTTACTTAAATAAATAGCACCGTAGCCGAGGATGCTGGAAGGCGGAGCTGTTACAGCCTGACGGCCGGTGACACGAAAATCCCTTCGGCCACGGCAATAATTAAAAACCCAACAAATCCGTAGAACAAACAGACGCACACCCACCCGCCCTTTTTGCCTTCTGCAAAAGCCAGCAAGCAATGTGGTTAAAACACACAGAAATAACACGGGCCTAACGTGATAATGACGCTTTGATGACCCCAACATATGGCCCAAATTTGGAGGCAAATTATCGAAGGTAAATTAAGAGCAATTTCATCATGAGAATCATGGGAAATGTTGACCACACAATGGGCATCGAGGAAGAAGAGGCACGCAAACACAAAAAATGAACGTAACCGCAGATTTTAACCCAAAAAAGCGAAAACAATGAAGACAAAGCTACCGAATCTATCATGCAATGCAGGTCTGAATGCAACAACAAAGTTGCTAACAAACAAAAGGTGACCCCACAGAATAATGGCACTTGCTCGATGGCGGTGCACTTTGTGTGATTTACACAAGTATTCTTTTTTTAAGGCTCTAAGGGATAATCCTCGAGGTGCTCGAGTGATCACCCAAGCATGACCCTAAGGTGCAAACGACTTAATCCCTTGTTATGGCCACCCCGTGGTGGTGATACTCGTCTCGCCTTATCGCTGCTTTTTGCTGGTATTATCGTATTGTTGTAAATTGAAATGGTACGCAGTAAAATCACCGCTAAGCGATCGGTTTAATACGCTCTTGCCCCGTTCGGGGCGCGCTTGTTTAGTGCCGCCCTTAAGTGGTCAAGTCAAGTGTTAACGCCAGACGAGTGGCGGCTGGTAGCAACAATGTAACAGAGTGAGAGGGACAATATCTGTTGGCGACACCGGCGCATCTTCTTAGGTTTGAAGTAGGGCTTGAAGGGCCAAATCACGAGACGGACGAAGACACTTTGCGTAATGTGACAGGCGCCACGCTCGGTCATTCGATAGTTTACGAGTGTCTCGGAATTAACACGCGGCCCTAGTCAATAAACGGTGGAAAAAGGGACGCGACGAGGTGCTGGGAAAACAATGGCATGTCCTTTTTTTCTCCTTGCCTATCGCTAAAGAGCGGGCGTAAAACACATAAAGAAATGCGATTTCACGCCTTGGATGAACATCTACGGCGTTTACGCAGCTTTCGAAGACAAAAGATGCAAGTAGATTGAAATCTACCGATGTTTGCAATAAAAAATACAAAAAGAACCGAACCGTAATAAAAACACTGATTTACAACTTTGGCTTCAACCGTTTTGCCTTCAACTTTTATAGATTATATATAGATAGGTTATGCTAATTTGAGATTAAGTAGATGCACGAAAACAGGCGCCATAATTGGTTTTAATGTAAATTATTCAGGACCTACCTGCCAGGTTTCGTGATAATCATCTCAGTGTTTAGATTGTAGAAAGAGTCCCATAGGTCCTTGTTGAGTAATTTAACATTACATTTAAGTTTATCTAAGAAAAGAAAATAAATTAATATTTAATATTACTAAATTTAATCATTACTAAAAAATGTTTTGTCAACATTTTGTAATAAATGAATTTGATTGTTTTAATGCCAAATATGTATCTCTAGATTTGATTATAATTTATTTAAACCAAACTTACCTTGATATAAATAATCCATTTTGGTATAGTTTTGATAATACTTCACAAGTCACTTAATTTCTCACTTTTTCCAAGTTTCTCACCGTGAAAACTAGACAAATGCGCAATGCGAAAAACTAAAACTGTTGTTGTTGACGTTCGTGATGGTATGTCATAACTGGTGTTGCAAACGTGGGGGTAGCAGCCCTTTATAGGCACGAGGCGCATCGCTGGCTTAAGTCAGTGACTGTGATTGGCCAGAGCCGAGGGTAGAAAGGTGGAGCTTACGTGTGCTTGGGAAAGCTGGTATACCCAGACATGACGCGGCGCGCCGCGCAGCAGGGGGTTGCAGACGTACGCTTAATCCGCCTTAATTATATTTAGTGCTACTTACTGTAATGGTGCTACTTGAAAAATATGTTCTTGGAATCGGTTGATAACAACCGCGCAGACAGTAAACACACAAGGATTTAAAATTTGTTTTCGGACTTTTCGAACTGCGTCGTTATGTAAGGAAAGTCTATGAATCTATTCGATTGCTAACTACCTAAATATTAAATTTTATTGGGCATTAATTTTGTATATGATTGCAATGTTCTTTGCAAATTCATGAATCATGACTAGAAGTTCTGCTTCTCATTTGGGCGATGGTGCTCGATTTTGATTTTATTGTCATTCCTCGAAGCTCTAGATTCTGAAAAACAATATAACCTGCCGTATGAGGAACCTTTATTATACGGAATCATGTCTATAACGGAATATATTCCAATCCTTTGTTGCGAGGAACCTGCTTAACGTGGAAACGGAATAATATATTTGTAAATAACAGAATTGTGAATAGGCCTCCTGGAATGTTTTGTTGTTTTGTTAATTTTGATTTTTTTATCGTGTCTATCGCAATACATACTAGCAAAAACAAATTTGCCACGCCCCCTCCTGTTGCTGTATCATATTCACTTGTTATATGCGAAAACCTGTCAACAACGGATCAAATGGTTGATTCCGTACACAGGTTTCACTGTATTTGCCAGTTTTATACTCGACAAGTGCTATTGTGAGCCATATAAGTCTGTTCAACACATTTTACGAATATTACATTGAAAACAATTTTTCAAAAGTTCAAATTTTGCACCGAATTTAACGAAATTTCAGAAAAATAATATTTCTTAACAATTTTATAAAAAAATATTTTTTAACAACCAAATAAATTAATGTTTATTAAAATATATTTAATATACTCCACGTTATTATTAATGCAATTAATTTTATAAATTTGGAAAAACTGAATCTGCTAAAATCACGGACAGTTGATAATTAAAATGAGCACACTAATAAACGATTTCATAAAAGCACTTCTGCTTATTTTTAAGATATATCATATTTTATTCAGTTTAAGCGAACATTCTCGCATAAAAATAACTATCCTAATTTAAGTAACAACTTCTATAATCGCCAAAAAACAAATATCTTTAAAAATATATACAATTAATCTATGTAGTCGGACTTAAAGAAAGTCTAATTGCGAATTAACGCATATTATTCTTGATGCCTAACATTATCAGCATAACATGTGAAAACGCACATTTCCACAATTCTATTATATAAATAAAAGAAAATAGTCATACTATATTATTGACAATGACTAATATTCCTCTATATCTTGACAATATCAATACTTCACTGTTTGAAAATTGAATTGTTTTGTCATGTCTTCTGGGACACAAACAGGCTGAGTGCCTTTGTCCCTAACGACTTTGTTTACTACATTCACTCTTATTGAGCATGTGCAAATGCTTGGTAGTCACATTTTCAAGATGGGAATTACCTTTGCACTTATTTCAAACAATAAGCACCAAGAGGCATTAGAATCACAGCGATGACTCATCGTGTTTGTCAACTCGTGTTGTTTTCGCAGTCGCACATTTCCAATTGCAGATTTCATAAATTTAGGATTATGCAAATTGTCGAACAAGTGAATTAAAAACATGTAGCATTTGAATAGAAAAAAAAAACAAAAGAAAAAATTTAAAAAACAACAATAGGTCATAGAAATATGGTTCCAATTAAGGTAACAGAAGGGGCTTTTGCAGATGATATAGTATTAATAACAAACAGTGAAAATACATTGCAAGAGGGATTAGATATATGGGACGAAACCCTGAAAGAGTACAAAATGAAACTAAATATGAACAAAATATTAATATAAAGATAGAAAATGAAATAATAGAGCAGTATAGAAGAGTTTCAAATATTTAGGAGTTAATATAACAGCAGAAGGAAAACAGGAAGCAGAAATAAGTGCCAGAATTGAGAGCGCCATAAAAACATAGTACCAATTGAACAATGGCATACTTAATAAAAAAGAGGTATCAAACAAGACATAAACAAGACTATACAAAACAATATCTACCTATTTTGACATATGGAAGTGAAAGCTGGGTACTGAACAACAGAGATAAGAGTAGACTAAAAGCTGCTAAATACGAGGTTTCTGAGAAAAATTGTTGGAAAAACCAGACTGGACAAAATTAGAAATAATGATATTCGAGCAGAACTAAAAATTGATCCCTTAGAAAAACAAAGAGAGAAGAAACAACTAAATTGGCGGGCACATCTAGTAAGAATGCCAGAAGATAGACTAGTAAAACAAATTTGGCAAGCGAAAGCTGCAATAAACAGAAAAAGAGGTAGGCCCAGAAAAGAGTGGGACAATATAATACAGCAAAGCATAATAAAACAAGGAATAACGATAACTGAAGCGAAACAATTAGCCACAAATAGAAAAAGATGGAAAATTATTGTAAATACATAGTAATAGAGCAAAAATAAAGTTGCAACACAAATAGCAAGTAAGGAATAGTTATGTAAGAAATGTTGTACAATTAAATGTAGTACAAAAGTGTAAACCGACCGCCACCGAATGGTCACGTTTCGCAATCAGAGCTCATAAAATATGTATTATACACTTATACCGTAATCCCTTGATTAGCGGACTTAATCACCGAGATTTACCACGCTAATCCCAAATCGAATTTATAAGCCAATGTAAATAATTATGATGATTCTTCAATGGAAATGGCGATTTAGGGCACGCTGTTAGAACGGACAGCAACTGCACGCATAGTCGTTTTTTTTTCTACTCCTGCTGAATAAGTAGACATTTCAGTATTGTTTTGATTAAGACATTATTATTTTCACTCATAATGATCGCAGAAAAAATATAGTGTACAACTCGCATGGAAGTTGTGCAATCTAGTAATACACTCGATTGTCGTACGGTACTTTTTCTTATGTTTTAGAAAGTGTTTGTTCCCAAGAATAAAACAAAAATACGTCAGTTAATGCGTTACATTAATAGTTTCAACAAGTGGAGCACACTTGCATCGAATCTCTTGTGTCCACCTACACCTGCGTGCGTGAAAGCCGCCTTTCGATGCATACATACGAAACAATAATTTAAGTTATTCCTTTTTTTTTCGAGTTTACCGAGCATCGACTACTATGGTCATTAACTCTATTCAATTCGTTTTCAATGTAATTAGTCATGCCAGAGGCTAACACTATTGATAAGAAGAAGAATTCACTTTACTATGCATCCCCACCGAGAAACAGTTATTCCTATTCAATGAAAATTTGGAATATAACGGAATAAAATATTTTAAATATTTGAGAATAACGAATTAAATATTTTATATAAGTACATTGTGAGTATTGTCATACTACTAGCGCCTTGCGGTAACGCCTCAGCTTACCACCGAGGAGGATGGGGTTCGAACGAGGTGGGCAATCCACCGGGTGACTTATAATTAATAATTCACTCACCACACACACACATTCAACACACAACAACATAACAAACACAAATTGTAAACATTCCAGCCAATGTATACAATTACTAGCCAATGCATACATGCACTTCCCATTTCAATCGAAGCGTTCACTCACTATAGGATTGAACACTTTAACTAGTGAATGCATGCATTACCTAGATAATGTATGAAGTTACTAACCCACTGCAGTCAACGCGTTAATTGATGAATTGCAAAGTAAAATTTACTTGGAACAAATTGTTGTTTTTAACAATACAATAACAATTTTAAACAATACACTATGCAACATAATATTTAATGAAACATAAATAAGTATACATTCTATATAAAAGGAAATAAAAATTTAAAACATAAAAATTCAAAAAAAAATCTAACAGAGAAAGAAAAAAGCGAAACACAAAATAAGCAATTATATATAAATAAGAAAAACACGTTATTTGTTTGAACAATTTAAACTTCCATGGCATTTGGAATTGCACTATTTTTTTGATTTAAGGCATGCACATCGATTTGTTGAGCTCTTTGTTTTACATTGGCATTTAGAAAATCCCTGTCCGGTACGTATCGACTGTTTGATTGCAATGGATCATAATATAACGCTTTTAAAATTCCATTGCGTGCTCTAATTTGAAAATAGTCATCTTCCGTTTTGTTTATTAAGCATCCCAATATTGCACGAGAATCTCCCCGTCCTCTTCAACTTCCGGTACCTTAATTCTAACTGACATTCCTGCCTTCGCCGGAGGATGGGAATTATTGATTTTTTATTTTCAACGTACAAATATCGCACATTTTATTCCATTCTGAATTAACTAAAATGTCACATACATCACATTTTCGAAGGGTCTTATTCATTAGTTTTGCATATTTTTCCTTAGTCATACTGTTACCTTTCTGTGAAATATTGTTAATATATATA
>JAODAC010022368.1:0-18171 GCA_027575185.1 Mimaenictus wilsoni
TATATATAACGTATATGGATTCAATCTTTTAACCACAACAGGTTAAACTCAATGCTTTGGAATTTTCCCGAAACACTAGCGACCTCTGGTGCAGCCTCCAGTTTTGTTTGCTCCTCTTAAAAATATGAACCAGTCTCGTTTCAACCTTTTCTAAATAACCAAAGAACCGAAATCATACGAACTCTACCGATTTATATTGTCAAATGTCAGTTTTCTTCATTCCTAGATTTGCAGAGGTTAGGAAGGCTAGAAAGTGAAATTTGCAGCAGGTCCGCAGTAAAGCACCGTAATCGCAGCACACATTCACACCGGACGAAGAGAAATCCGGATCCAAGATGGAGCATTCCTATCGATCTGGTGTGTAAATAAATCGCGGCACGACGCGCGTTGTAGTGTAAACATGTAGTAACGGGCGAAAGACTCGCGAGACGGGTGGTCGAATATTATGCTAGACGAGCATGATATGAGCTCGCAAACGCTAGATATCTTGCGACAGGGGGTGTGGGCTTCGCTCACGGGGGGCTGGTTCTACGACCCCCATCAGGACGTTTTCTCGAACACGTTCCATTTGTATCTTTGGTTGTTTTTGATTTGCTTGCCGTTCACGATATATGTGGTAAGTAGCGACGACGAGGACAAAGGCTACCTTATATTACAATGGCTGCATAAAACAAACAGATGACAATTCGATGTTATGACCTATATTTTTTTCAGTACTTTCCCCCAACGGTATACTTATGGTATTTGTACTGCACTGCCATCACAGTGGTGTTCGCCACAATAAAACTAATCAACTATGGGTTGCACCACATGTATGATCACAATGAGTGCATACATGAGCAAATCGAGGATGACTGGAATGAACCAAAGAGGTAACGTACGATTCAAACCAATGATTACAAATACTGATTGTTGCGTGTAGGGAGGATGAGGGCATTGAGTTACAAGTACTCAATACGACGGGCAACTCAGTGGATTGCGAATTGAAGACAAAACCTGAAGGTTGTTCTCTGCGATCGTTTGGTGGCGAAATTGGAGTATGTAGCACAGATATTGACAGCTTTGAGTCAGGTGAATACCAAAGAATGGAACCTGTTGATGCTAAACAGTCAAGCACCATAGGTACAACAAACATAAATTATTACAAAACAGTGGAATTGTGTGACTAATGATTGCGATTTGTTTTTTTTTAGATTTGAAAGCTGATGTGCATAGGAAAAATTCCTCCGAAAGCAGTGAAGAAATTACAGTGCAACCTGAGTGTGAACCTTATCATGTACATATATTACCTGATACTGTGCGACAGGAACCCAAGAGGCATACCAACAATAGTGCTGAACCTAATTTAAGAAATCTTTCCCCACCGGTTGGGGTGGACGTAAATGAAGCTGAATTTGCGTTCTCCAATGCAATCGACTATCGACGGCATTCGAATTTCACCAACAGCTGCCTGGGAATACTTCCACGAGAAGCACAAATGACAGCAACTGGTTCGCTGGAATTAAACTACATCGACAAGTACCTTAATCAAGCTTTAATCGAGGGTTTTCATAGGTACAGTAGAAATGTAGGCGTACGGCGAATTCGATCCACTGCGTTGGAAAAGTGCTGCCCACCGCCAGCGTTACCAGTGCATCCAAATAGCTTAGAAATCATCGGCGGTGGCAGTAGTGGTGTAAAGGCAAAAAACCCACTGCCACCGCCCAGTCACACTCTCACTAGGAACCAACATTTAAATTTGTGTCCGTATTATGGTTCGGAAATTGTCTATCCTATAGCTGAACAATCAGATGAACACCAAACCAGTCATGGGCCTGGCACTGATATGGACTCAATGGCGCACGTGTCTGATAGTGACTACGAGGAGAATCGAGGCAGTCGTTCTCCTTTGCTCTTGGGAAACATCTATTTGGAGACTGAAAATTTGAAGAAGAAAATCCAGATGATGGGGGACGGTCAAAGTGCGACTTCGAAGGATGCCTTATTGGATAATGAGAATAGCCATTACAGTGCCGCGCTGCAAATTCTAGAGACACGGACTGATTTTGACAATGAAAGTGAAAAGAAACTCAGTGATTTGTCTAGTAGTAGTTCGGCAAGTGTAGAATGTGAACATGGGGCAACTGAATCTCTAACGGGTAAACGAACAAATATTTCAGAAATAGAAAATGAGGAAGACGGTGCCAAATCTTTGCAATCATCAACAGGCGCGATCAAACGGAGAAATTGCAGAAGGAATAAAAAGAAGCGGACTGGTGACATAAAAACGAAGTCATCTGGTTCAACAATTACACGTTTAGCTGAATCAGAAAATAGTTTAGTGGAATTGGACTTGGATTGGCTTTTCGATGATGAAAATGAACATGTCAAGTACAATAAGGAAGTCAAAAATGATTGGTGTGGAGGCGGGCGATCTGCTGGTTGTGTCGAAGAAGATGTTAGTAAAGTCCTGCAGGATCCGCCACCACGTAGTTTAGGTGCAATTCCGAAAAAGCGCGAGAGTCGGCGGCATAGTAGTGCGGAGGAAAAGACGCATAGGGTTGTGAAGTCGGAATCGGAACGATCAGAGCGTCATCGACGTAAAGATGAAAGATTTAATAGAAATCGTTCCGTTAAAGAATACGTGAGTACACAAGGTTCACTGATTGAAAGTCACGTTGAAGGTTTGGAGTGTCTCGTAACTCAGCCACGCCACCGTAAGTTAAGTCATTCTCGCCGTCATTCACTGAAACCACCTGTGGAATTAGCAGTGGACACCTATCAGGAGGCATCGTCAAGTGGAAGCAACACCGAATTAAGTACTCTTTTACCACCCCCGACCTTTCTTCAGGCGTTTCTTGTTTCCCGGCGTGAACTCTCAATGCTGCCTTTGTGTATCCCCAACGAACGTGGTACGACTTCTCCTACACCTGTTTCACGCCATACTACTGTCGCACATTGCAAATTAAAACGCAGCACACAAATTCAACCCCGAGCATCACGGGGTCGCATTTCTCAAAGAGACAGTGCAATACAGACTACTCTGTCTTCTGGCCATGGTACGCATTGCGCCAAAAGTTTTAATGATACCAGTGACGGTTCGGTGCACTGCTTTCAAGACGAGCACGGCAATTGGGTAACGTATACTTTCGATGAAAAGGGTGTGGGAACAGCCAATATATCTCTGACGAATCCCACGAAACCGGAATGGGATAATACGGAAGTCATCGACAACAACTCGGTTTCGATTATCATGGATCAACAACCACGATCGCTGATGTTTCTTACACCGCGGCCCGGGCAAGCAAGGTCTAGAATTTGTTCACATCCTATTCCCTTGCCAATGCCTTTGGATGCAGATGATCGTCGCCTGCATAGAGCTGTCACGGATACTGTAAGACAAAGCAATTGGGTTCAGGGATGTATACCCCATGAAAGACAGATTAACCCGGATCTTCGGGGCCATCCGATTTATCGGATTCAAACTGCTGCTGATACATTGAATAATAATAATCCGAGGACAAAGAGCTATTATAAGTTTCGGATGTTTCCATTCTCGTTTGTTAAAGTCAAGATGGATCGCCTCAAACTCATGGCTCTATTGGATAGGAACTTGACATTATGTGAAACACTTGTGGCGTCGTTGTTGGGCATATTAGTGTCTATTTTCGGTGCTTTATTGCTGTATCTTCAGTTCTACATAGATATTCAAGCGTTCATATTCTGCTTCATCATTGCTGGAAGTCAATATTCGTTGATGAAGAGTGTACAACCTGATGCTGCCTCTCCGACGCATGGTTTCAATCGAGTGATTGCATACTCAAGGCCGATTTATTTCTGTTTGTTTTGCGGAATGATTCTTCTTGTGGATGCATGTATTGATAACGATGGCAAATATTCTGAAGTATCGTTGTATGGTTTAACGCTGACGAACAACGAAGCCTTGATAATGGCACGCAACTTCTTGGTGTCGTTCCTTTTATTTTTTCCACTGCTTTTCTCTCTGGGATTGTTTCCGCAAATCAACACGTTCCTTCTGTACGTGCTGGAGCAGTTTGATATGCACGTCTTTGGGGGCAATGCAATGTCCAGCTTATGGGCAGCATTTTATTGCGTATTCCGCTCCATTCTTGCTGTGATAATCATGTACGGCCTAGCTTACGGTGGCCTTTGTGAGCCGAAAGGATCACAACACATTCTGTTTTCGTTATTTTGTGCCTGCTTGGTAGCGTGCGCTTATCATTTAAGTCGAAGTGCGAGCGATCCAAGTCATGTTTGGAGCATGCTCAAGAAAAACCTTTGGCCCTCGGATATTTATAAAGAACATAGGAAAACTGAGAGCACTGATGTTAAAACGAACGATGATGATAAAAAGATCAAGGATACGAACATCGATTGTCAGGATTCCGATGTTGAGAAAGGCGGAATTTCTGAAGTGCGTGAGACCGAGCCGAAAGAGTTGGAGATCGACCCATTGCCGAAAAAAGTTCAAAAGACTGTGAATGCTCGCCTTACCAGCGATGTCCTATTGTGTGGAATTATTGCCATGCTGGTGTTTGGAATTCATGCTAGTACTGTGTTCACTGCATTGCAGCCCGAACTAAGCCCAGTGTTGTGTTGTACAGCTGGCGTTTTAGGATTCCTGCTACATTATGTTATTCCACAAATGAGGAAACAATTGCCATGGTTGTGCATTGCCAGACCAGTACTTAGATCCCTGGAACACGATCAGTATCAAGTGCGTGGACCAGCCAAAATCATGTGGTTTGAACGGGTTTTTGTTTATCTGTGCTTCGTGGAAAGAAACATTCTGTATCCACTGTTATTTTTGGCTGCACTTACCGAGGAAGCTCCGAAAGTAGCGGACAAGTTTGGTACATTGTTTGGTGCGTTCATTGTGGTTGTGTGTGGATTGAAGTGCATGAGGAACTCCTACTCCGATCAAGGGTCCCAATATTTGATACTCACCTTCACTGCTTTGTTCTCCAATTACGATTATAGCATATTTCAAGAGAGTTTCCTCATTGATTATTTTCTTATGGGCATCGTTTATAGTAAAACATATGAGCTTTTACTTAAGGTACGTTTCTGATAAGTTACAGTTGAATGCTAAATAATATCGATTATGAACATAAAAAAAAGGTAAAATGGTGGTATTTTAGGTCCAATTTGTTGTTACGTATATAGCCCCATGGCAAATTACTTGGGGTTCGGCTTTCCATGCGTTTGCTCAGCCGTTTTCAGTTCCTCACTCAGCAATGCTCTTTGCACAGGCAATTATTTCAGCTGTTCTTTCAACACCCTTAAATCCTTTTTTAGGTACGTACGATTTTCATTTGGAGAAGCGAATATAATTTAACGAATTACATTTTCAGGAAGCGCCATTTTCTTAACATCATACGTGCGACCGGTTAAATTTTGGGAAAGAGATTATAACACGAGACGGGTGGATCATTCCAACACTCCTCTATCATCACATCTGGAACGGAATCTGGGAGCGGATGATAATAATTTAAATTCCATCTTTTACGAACATCTAACTCAATCCTTGCAACATTCCCTGGCCGGTGATTTAATTATGGGCCGATGGGGACCGATTAGTCAAGGAGATTGCTTCGTTCTTGCATCTGACAATCTAAACTGCCTCGTGCACATTATAGAGTTGGGTAATGGTTTGGTAACGTTCCAAATGCGTGGTTTAGAGTTTAGGGGGACGTACTGTCAGCAGAGAGAAGTTGAAGCAATCACGGAAGGAGTTGAGGAAAATGATGGTATAACAAAAATAGTTTTTTTTAAATATTTTGCAAGCCGTTTCCACAACAATCCAATCTCCACTTTCAAGTCTAATCCCAATCTTAATTTCACATTTCTAATTCCAAATATATTTCGATTGCCACTCGGAATCGATTTGAATATAACCAGGGGTCAAACTCAAAAACAGACTTACGCCAAATAAACAATGATTAACTTTTTATTGGCCGCAATTTTAATAAACATAACTATTTGTATGATGGTCATCGCGGCCCACATGCGTATCTAAACAAACCATAGTTATTTTGCTAAACTTTGTTATAGGTTGCTGTTGTTGCGATCCAGGACATTTACCAGGAATGTTAAGTGTTAACGCTGCATTCAGTCAACGCTGGCTCGCTTGGGAGGTGACGGCTGCAAAATACGTTCTAGAAGGATACAGTATATCTGATAATAGTGCTGTATCGATGTTACAAGTGATCGACTTCCGTAAAGTTCTAGTCACATATTATGTTAAAGTAAACACAATCCATTACTCTCATGCCTTTAATTCTAAATAAATTGTTTCCAGAGTATAATATTTTATGCCGTGCGCTCCTCGAAGCTGGAGGACTGGCTGCAATCTAGTTCAATTCTAAAAGCACTTGAACCAATGCAGGATAGAAGTTTCGTTGATCTCGATCCGGTGTTTAATTTCAATTTTGATGAAGACTACGACCTAAGTGCCTGCGGCATGACGCGTGCCATGTTCTTCCAGATTTACAGCGAGTGGATCGCGTTCTGCGTCACGAAGAATGATAAGAATATTGATGTCACACACACTTCGAATTTGGTGCTTCTATGCTTTGCATTGAGTTTACTGGGTAAGAAAGCATACTCTATGGACATAATCATCATGATGATAGTGTACAATGTTACCTAGGTCGAAGAACGTTAAGTGCCGCATCTCATAACACAGTCTCAAGTGTTGAGTTTTTCCTTCATGGACTGCATGCGCTGTTTAAAGGTGATTTTCGTATAACATGCGCACGTGACGAGTGGGTTTTTATAGACATGGATCTTATACGAACCGTAGTGGCACCCGGTGTACGTATGTCTTTAAAACTACATCAGGATCATTTCATGACGCCGGATGAGTACGAAGAATTGGCGGCTCTTTATGAAGCAATTTGCAAACATGAAGAGGAATTGGTGATATCACATGAGGGTGATCCGGCATGGAGGAGTGCCGTGTTGAGTGGCACGCCAAGTTTACTTGCATTAAGGTAGAATTGATTTAATTTATTAATATTTCGATGTATTAACTGATTCGTATAATCTTCGTCGATTCCGTACCGTCATATATTACAATCAATAAGTATAGTGGGCATACAGATCTGAAATTTTAAAGCAGCGAGAACATCTATTATAAATTAATAATTTCATTGCTTTAGGCCATTAATAATTACCACTAAAACGCTGCCACTTGGAAAATTGTATACCGAAAAGTATCGTTGTAATCGACACGTTATCTAAAATTAAATATTCGTTTTTATTGCAGACACGTATTAGATGAAGGGAATGATGAATACAAAATCATTATGCTAAATAAACGCTTTCTTAGCTTCCGTGTCATTAAAATCAACAAGGAGTGCGTTCGCGGATTATGGGCTGGCCAACAACAAGAATTGGTCTACTTACGTAATAGGAATCCAGAACGAGGAAGTATACAGAATGCCAAACAAGCCCTGCGAAATATCATAAATTCATCTTGTGATCAACCTATTGGCTACCCTATTTATGTTTCGCCTCTTACCACCAGTTATGCCGAAACCAACGAACAATTGAATAGCCTGGTGGGTGGATCGTTGAGCTTAGGAAAAATTCATAACTATTTACTAAATTTATTTAGAAGGTAAATATTGGTACTATAAACATTTTCGACCTGTTTTTTTCAAACACATTTTGTGCTATTTATAATTCAGAATACGAAAACGTTGCGGGGAAGGTTGTTCAAGTGGTGGTTCAGCTCGTGATGAGTTAGGTATAGGGCATGAAGGCGTTTATGCAATGGCTCCTGTCACAACGCTTACTACGCATAACACGGGAAGTCAATCAACGGACGGTTCGCATCTTTGTGGCAGCATTGGTCGCGGTACGAGTTTGAGTAGATCTTCATTAGGTTTGTATAAGGATTGTCTTTGCTTTTCTAATATTTTCATCTAACTTATTTTAAAATATAGCTGCAAATCGGGGAAGTCTCGCTTCTATGGGAAAACCCACAAGTTCAACGTTAGCGAATCTTGCTGGTTTGTTTAAAGACCGTGATGATAGGACTACTGTATCGCAACAATCTGATAAATCTGCTACGAGCGACTCCCAGCATGAAGCGGAAATGGCTGAAAAAGATGCGATTCTCTACCAGAGAGTGAAGGTAAGGAGCATACATTTTTTACTAGAACTTAACAAACATTTGTATTTCAAAGTTATTAAGTCAAAATCATATTTTCAGATTGTGGATCCAAATCTAGTCTACGATGGAATCAATAAAGGTCGACGCATTGATGTATGCTGGCCGAACGAGGGTATGCGACATCGAGGTGGTCGATCTTATTGGAACGATTGGTGTCCAGAAGTTGGTATGGAAGGATTGGTAAGAAAATATTAATCTGGGTGCGATAAGGGGGAATTTAGCAGCGCACAATAAAAATGGACAGGCCTGTCCATCAAATACCCTTGTTGTATACATTTATCTTAATTCTCTACCTAGGTGGTGCACAAATGGATTCCCTCCCATCGAGACCTTAACCGTCGCTCGCACGTCGATCGTACTATCCTTTTGGTCCAGATAGACGACAAGTACATTCCCATCGGCGAAAACGGCGTTCAACTGGTAACCATGACTGCTGCGACCACACCCTCATCGAATACTCTGCCAGCGGCAAATACTACCACTGGCGGTGAACGTGAAAGTTAGCAGAGCATTTGCGTTGTGAATTTGACTGGAATAACAGCTCTAATGCATTGTCCAGATTGAATCTAGTGAGACTGCGTTAATCAAGATAAAAGAATGAGAAATATACTGCCATTAGAGAGGCATTCATCTACATGCGAAAAAACCACAAGTAAGCATTAGTCTAACAATCAAACATCATCCCTCATAGAAATGAATAGCATTTTGTAATAGATACGGTGAACGTTAATATACCCGTGCATGGCAAGCTCTGCTGGTATATTTAGACAACATTAGTGCTTCCTTACATACAAGATTGAATAAATCTGATTGCGAGGTTGGAAGAATTGACAGCGTGTTGATTGACAAACGATAAACGTTTATCTATCGAGAAATATAAGGAACTATATAAGTATAACACTTTTTGTTGATAATTAAACAAATGCAGACAAAATAAACAACGCAATGCGATTGTTTGGTATAAAAAGAAAAAAAATACGATGTTGCCTTAAGATTGATAGACTGATTTTTATGTGTATTTATTTTTTTAACAAAGCCCAAACTAAGCATAAACTAATTGTGTATATATAATTATGTAAAGTGAAAGGAGAAGATCGTAATTTACAGTCAACAAAAGAGACAATGACAATTTATGATAAGTGTTAAACACTATTCATTTCAATTTTTGAAGAATTATATTTTTAAAATTTCAGTCAAATTTATCAAGTTTGATTGGATTACATACTAAAGAAATAGTTATTGCTAATTGTAATTATGTCTAGGACAATATTATGTTACTTTATTATTTGTCTTGAAAGTGAAGTGGAATATATACTTACTGTAATTTTTTATTGTTCGGTTAGATAACAGATACTTCGATACTGCTAATTTAGTTTTTTTTCTTATTCAATAACTGGAATGTGAAACAAGAACTTACATTTTATTTAGCCATAATAAATAATTCCCAATTGTTACAATTATTTTGTCATGATCCTATTTTTCTGCGGAATAGTAAGATGTGAGGTTCTGGCCCATGTAGCATGTAGTGTATCCAATTCGGACTTTGCTGAACGCCTAGATTCCGCCATTCGGATTCAGACATCAAGTGTAGTCTTGGTACGAGCTTGGCGAGGTCTTGTGGAAGAATGACATGACGGTATTCGAATTTGGTGTCGCTGTACTTCTCTGAATATTGAATGTTTTCCACGGGCATTTCGTATGCTTAAATTTCAACGATGACTAGTATTTTCATATCCGGAATATATGTGGAACAATAATTTGTTTTGTCGGCACGTACCACGTCGGTGTATAAAGACTTCAGTCACTCCTCAGTGGTCAAAAATTAAACATTTTGAGGTTATTGTCTGCGCGCTAAATGTGCTAAACTTAAAAAGAGCCGACTCGCTAAACGTGTTGTGTTCAAATTGGAATGATATATGAAGGGTAAGATTTTATGATAACTGGTGCGAGCTAATATCAACGTACATAAAGCGGTCTTATCAAAATATTGTTTCAAATATTAGGTTAGGAGTGAAAAATTATGACTTATGATTATCATAATGAAATTGACATTGTGGGTTACCTAAGGTGCCAGATTTATTAAAATAAGTAAAATATATTTAGTGTAGAATCAAGGCAAATACAATATTGTGGACCTTATCACATTTCAATCGAAAAAAAGTAAATCATAGATAATGCAATAGAGAAGTCTGGTTTAATAGGACTTATCCACAGATCAAATCTTACTATAGAATAGGGAGAAGTCTAACTGATTGCGAGTCCAACGAAAAGTGAAAAAGTGGCGACAATTATTAAAGTCACATTTTTATGTTTGTTTATACTTTTTTGCAATGCAGTTTACATTTTGCAATTTAAGATAGATATATAGATATATTTTATACAATTTAATATTTATACAATTTATATTTCTTCCTACGTTTTCATTCAATTTGTTTTTCGATCGAAAACCAAGAAAACAAAAATTTTAAATAAAATGCTGTTTGTTTTTATATACACATTTATGTCTAAATTTTGGGTAATTATGGAGAAATATATTGTGTAAAAAACGTCTTTTCAGAAAAATGTCAAGTTTTAGGGACAGTTTTTCATTTGATTACTTAAAATCGATATTATAAGTCATGAAATTTGACGGCGACGATTTCACTTACAGAAAAGTAACTTGAAATTATTTCTTCCAAAATTTCACTTTTTTTTATATTTACCTTCCTTCAATATATACAAATCATATACCATTCGACTCAGAATGATTTTTTCCGCAGTTTCTTTTAATAATTTTTTGATAACATGTTTAGAAATCATGTTATATATCGTTGAAGTTTACTCTGATAATATCAACATGGCCGATCTCTAAAATGACTTATCTTAAACATCCCATTGTTATTCAAATTTCCTTTAATCATAGAAGTATAAATCATACACCAATCGATTCAGCGTGAAAATTGCTTTATATTTATGGGACAGTGTTTCATTTGATTACTTAGAACCGATGTTAGAAGTCATAAATGTTGAGTCTAATAACGACGACATTCTCGGTCAGAAATATGACTTGAAATGACTTTTGCTAAAGATCACACTTTTATTTACATTTGCCACATTTCTATATACACAAATCATATATTAATCTATTCAGAATTAAATTTGTCACCAACTAGTGAAAACCATCCTGATTAATTGTCTAGAGTGAATGTTATATTGTTGGAGTCGAGTCCATGTATGAAGACATATCCATAGGGTTTTGGGAAGAGGGTTTTTAGAAGAAAATGAAAAGTCACTATTAGTGCGAAAAATGTATAAGAGTGGATATTTGATGGATACGAGGATGAATTGCATTCACCGGCAAAGAGACTTAACATAGTTGTTATTGATATGGATAAATTTGGTTAGTTCTGCTATGCAGCTTGAAAATATGCGTCATAACTTTCTATTTTAATTTTATGAAGCGTTCATGCACACTGCTTGTGAACGAGACAAGACAAATGATTGTGCGAATGCAAGTTAAAATGGTTGAACATTGGTTTTAAGTTGTTCATTGTTGCTTATCATTAGGTTTAGCATGGTTAGTTCAAACATTTGCCTATGATAATAATTAAATTATAATGCATGGTGAAATTTCGTTCATCTGACTTTCATAATTGTGTACGTTATTAAATGAATACAACTGTTGAAAGTCCAGTGCATTTTTATTTTTATGTTACTATCTGTGTATGATTCATAATTGCAACAAAAAAGTGACTCATTCTGACGACGATAAATTATACAGACTTCCAGAAAAAAATCAACAAAGAAATAATTATGTTATAACTAAAATTATCGTTGGATAACTTCTGGCAGTCTCTATATGTTGTATTTCTATTGGCATTACATGCCAGAATTGTGGTCAATAAGCAAATATTTGCTTATTAGTAAGTTTATTTGTCATCACTTGGCTTAAATGTGTTTAAATTACGATGCATCAATGCAAAGTCAGCAGCGCCAACCAGCTGACTCGGTACGTGTCAGTCGTCGTAGTCGCTTCAATGCGGTATCATCCAAACGTGCTGGATCCAAATAGAGCGAATAGAAACTTTGGACTACTGTTTTTGAACACTTGCCTAACGCTAATTATCAACGAATAAGCGATGCGTATTTAATTAAGTGCGACATAGTGTTTCTGATGTTCTAGTCAATCATGAAGTGCTGTGGCGATACATGGAAGAAATCACTTGCTTTTGGCATTGCCGCTTTGTTTATCGCATTTGGTATAATGCTAGTCGTGGGATGGAATTCAGCAATTGATCATATTATGTACAACGTAAGTGAATATCGAATTTAGAGGAGGAAATACCTATGCATGCATTTGCAGGAATTGACCATTCGAAATGGTTCACAAGGTTTTAATAATTGGCTCGTTACACCAATCCCCATGTACTTAAAATTTCGTTTGTATAATTGGACAAATGCTGACCGAGTGCTCAAGGACTGGAGTATTAAACCAGAGGTGGCTGAAGTTGGACCATTTGTTTTTACCGAAAAACATTATCGGATAAATTTGCAATGGAATGAAAACGATACAATTTCATATCAAACTAAAAGAGTATGGCATTTTGTGCCGGAGTTATCCAATGGTTCTTTATCAGATGAAATTACATCTATTAATGTCATTGCTTGTGTGAGTAACTTGAAAATTTTAAATACCTCGAGAGATAAGCTCTCTCACAAAAAGTGTAGGTAATCAAAATGTAATCATTCCATGAGGGGACATTGTTCTTGGCATATTCAGCCCCCAAACTTCATCCATAGTGGTCGGGGTAAGTTTGAAATCTTAAATGGGTATACCAATTTTTTTTATTGCGGATTTAAATTCTACGGCTAAAAGTGTGCCAGATTTCTTCGAAACATCATAACCAATTTTTTCAATTTATTTCCCAGTGCATACATCGGTCTGACATATTTTTCTGGCATAATAAAATGTGTATTACGCCAGATACATATTCACACAATTATTGTAGATTACATTGTAATTGTTACAGTAATATCATATTCACGTGTGGTTGGTATGGTTTGGTAAACTAAGTCTTTCAGATAGCCCCATAAAAAGAAATCTGGCGAATCGATCTGGAGATATAGCTGGCCAGTTCGCAGGTCATTAAAATCGCGATCTAGAATTTTAAAAGCAACCATTAATAGTGTGCCAGACAACTATCACTACATGTTTTGTCGCAATTCTAACAAGGAGTACGTCAATTTTCCGTCACGGAATTGAAAGAAACTTTTTGTATGTGTAGTACACATATAGAAATAATTTGTGTAAATTTTCAAAGTTCGGTCAAAATTACGCTGCTGTTAAAGTTTAAAAAAATTGGACGCAGCTGTTAGCGTGCTTGCCTCCTGACCGAAGGATGCGGGTTCGAATTTTGCCTGCGGCGAACTTATTTTTTAAAAGGAATTATGTATTTAACTAATAATTATATAACAATAAATAACACTATATAAAAATTATATACATACAAAATATACACAATTACGCACTATTTTGGGCCATTTGTGCAAGATCCTGAATCATATTCATCATAAAAACATTTAAAGCACCAATTGATTCTGTATGTTGTACATTTTATAAAAGCGGCATTTTTGCATGAACCTGAACGGGCTATGTTAGGAAATTGATTATTGTCTTCTAATAATTTCACTATATGAATTGGTCCCTTCCATTTTCTCAATACTTGATGAATTTATCACCGAGGTTCTCGTGGGAACGCAATTATTTCACAAATGCGTATCACGCAATTCTAGTCCAATGTTAAGAAAACAATCTTTCTGATTACTATAATTTCTTAACACATGGGACATTATCAATTTCCCAACATAGCCCGTTGTTATTGATATAAGGACACCATTCACTATTATGCATAATTTGCAGCAAAACTTTCTGAAGAAAGAGATATAACATTATATTATTTTGTTATGTTATTTACTGTTACATAATTATTTCTTAAATACAAAATTTTTCTATAAAAAAAAGTTCGCCGCAAGCAAAATCTGAACCTGCGACCCATACGTCAAAGGTTGCTGTTGAAGCAATATATACCATGCTTTAATTGTGACCAAACTTTGAATTTTGTTTTGAGCAAACCGCGTAAAATCCCGTGAACACAAATTATTTCTATATGTGTACTACACTTACAGAAAGTTTCATTCAATTTCGTGACGGACAATTGAAATACTCTCATTGTAAGTATAAGTCTTCTAGTAATATTGGCAGTTCATTTTCCAAAATCTCCCGATAGATGTGACCATTCAAGTTACCTTCGATAATATGGGCGCCTATCATTTTATTTCCTGTTATTTCACAGCATACATTTACCATTACAAGGTGGTTGATGATCTACTTGACGAAGTCATTGCGAATTGTCAAAACTCAAGCAATGCAAATTGTGTCCATTCTTTGGTTAGAAAAAGATGACTCGTCAGAAAATAGTACGTAATGAAACCAATTGGGGTTTTGTTGTATTTGTTCACGTGCCTACAGATAAAAAGTTACCGATCTCGAATATTACTTAAAATGGGTCTGAATACATCCACTGAAGTCGAGGGGTAATCATTTTGAATTTTTACAATAACAATTGCAGGTATTTTTGTAATTTTATTTGGTGTTCCACCCCCTATGGAGGTTTGGCTTGGTTTTTTTTTTCCGGAGACCGTTGCAAGCGGATCGCCCAACCTTCGTTCACGTTTTTATCGTGAAGTCTGGAGTTCGCGGACGGCGACGCAGCCGCTTGTTGAGTGGGTAGACCAAGCGGCCCAACCCACCCAACGCGTAGCTACGTCCGACGTTGCATAACTGCGGTGATGTAACTAGTACCAAGCTCCACAACGCGGCAAGCCGCCGCTTTTTGTAATAATACTTTGTAATAATATGCTAAGGACTTTTTCCCCCATGGAATGATTGTATTTTGATTACCTATAACCTCGAGATATTTCAAGTTTTCACGTTAAAAAAACTCACTCGGTATTTATTTAATTTCAGACTGTAGCAAATAAAGTTAAGGACATGAACATTCTCGTCAAACAAGCAGTAAACTTCTTTTTAGAAGAAAAGGAAAAATCACTATTAGTGAGAAAAAATGTATCAGAGTGGATATTTGATGGATACGAGGATGAATTGCTTTCACTGGCAAAGAGACTTAACATAAGTGGTATTGATATGGATAGATTTGGTTGGTTTTATGGTAGAAATAATTCGGAGACTTACGATGGCGTTGTGACCATGTATACGGGTAAAAGCGATATTGAATTGCTTGGTATTTTTGAAGAGTGGAATGGTCGATCTTCAACCACAGCATATAAGGGTTATTGTGGGTTTGTAAATGGTACAAGTGGGGAATTATGGCCCCCCGTCAAAAATTACAACAAAGTTTCAATTTTTGCATCGGACATTTGCAGGTGAGAAATTAAATTTTAAAGTGTTTTTACAATTTTATTAACCCAAATATTGATCTTTTAATTTTAGTTCAGTTACATTGTTTAATAGTAACACCACAAATTTCTTTTTTGGAATAGAAGGCAAGCAATACATTGGCACCGATTTCCTCTTCGACAATGGCACTAAGTACGTTGAGCAGGCATGTTTTACTGTAGATAAGAAACGTCCCAGTGGCGTACGAGATGTATCCAATTGCAAACAAGGAGCTCCAGCCTTTATTTCATATCCTCATTTTTATTTGGGTGATGAAAGCTATCAGCAAGGAGTAGTTGGAATGCAGCCTAATGAAGACAAGCATAGATTCGAAGTAACTTTGGAGCCTACTACTGGGGTGCCTTTGAATGTGAACGCACGTCTGCAGTTGAACGTTTTGGTTTCTCCTATTCAAGGAATTCAGTAAGTTTATCTTATCTGTTTTTGTTTTGGTTAGAAAAATTAGGCACAAACTGTGAAGGTAGTTTGTTAAAATTTTCGTCTTACTTTTGCGTCGTACCTAGTTACCATTTGTCATTCAATTTTAATCATACGTATTAGAGATGTCCTACGATATTCATAATCAATTTATCTGCAGTATGTTCAACAAAATTCATGAAACAATGCTCCCCGTCCTTTGGTTTGAGCAGACTGCACAGTTGAGCGCCGATTTAGCCGGAACTGTGAAAACATTGTTGATATTACCGTCAATTGGTTTGTTCACTGGAATTGGATTATTGGCTGCAGGCTCACTTATCGCGTGTATTGCTCTCTACATAAGTATAAAGGCGGCGTGGAAGGATACAGATCAGACGCAACTCTTGCCGGAACGCATGTGATTTTCGGAACGTAACTATCCAACAAATATACTCGGCGCATAGAGATTACACCCGCTGCAAATGGCTGTGTCTTCTAATAAGAAATAATACTTTCTAGTATGTTATTCATTAGGGATAAACAATTATGTAGTTATTTTTTTACTTTTCATGCACTGCAAAATTGTATCATTTGTGTGTTACGTAGAGAACAATAATTAGATAGTCTATAGTTAGATGCTAGCTGCAATATTGCTAGATTTGTTAACCAAAACACCAAAGTGCAATTTTGAAGGCGAACATGAAGTGTGAACCAAATTTATCAAAGTATGTATTATATGTAAAATAAATATTCGGACAATTGGATCGTGTGTTTATTGATTTTTATTGTGTCTTTCTATCAATATATGCTCGGTCTTATATCCTTAAAAAAAAAACAAAATTCATAACAAGTATAGGAGCCAGCCCGAACAAAATCAAGAGCGATAAGTGGGAAATTACATAAATTGACAAATTCAAATACTTAGGCGACATTGCAAAACATCTGCGAAAGAAGCAAATATTACGCGAATAAGGAAAATGGAAATGGCTTTTCACTTATCCAGGAACGCATACAATAAAAAATGTATATCGCGCAAAGCTAAACTTATGCACTACAAAACTGTCATCCGACCTGAAGCAATGTATGCCACCGAAAGTCTGAATATTAACAAGAAAACGCTTCGTGAAAAACTCAACATGTAGGAAAAATATTGCGAAGAATTCTAGGACCGGTGAAGGAAGGTGGTGAGAATAGACATACGCACAACAAGGAGCAATATACACATATAGAAAAGTTGTCCGATGCCATTAGGAAAAGAAGGATATCATTTTATGCACACTTAACGAGAATACGCCCGAAGCGATTCACAAAACAGATGATGGAGTACCATAAGGGCAAAAAGGCGCAGAACAACTAGATGAAGGAGACAGAAAAAGACGCCCAGGAATTGGGCATTACCCCGCAAGACATTTAGGAACGAGCACGGTTGAGAGAGAAGCTGCGAGACGTTAGAAAACTCGAAATAGACGCGAGCGCGCCCCACCATTGCTAGGTTTCGAAGGTTCTGTTTTCAAAACCGAAATCAACGTGAGTGCGCGAGAGATTGTTGATACTTGACACTAAAACAACAGCGATTAATTGCTCCCTCGTTTGCGGCCCATAGGCATGCATCAGCTCGTGTTTTAACATGTTAAATTGTAGTACTAGCGAAGGAAGCCTCCAATTCTTCCTGAAAATAAGTTGTATTTTTAGATTAGATAGATATTAGATAGAAAAAGGGTTCAGATTAATTTCTCCATTGTTTCGCATAATTTGGAAAACTTACAACGTATAAATTGTTGAGGAATAATGGACGTAAGGTTACCAATCGGCACACAATCATTTTACAGGGAATTGTTCACTCACACTTTGAATTACTTATAAAACATAATGACCAATTTAGAAACGCGAATAATGATAGGTAATCCGACCGATGAGGTTGCTGATGTGCGCATTTTCACGTTTGGTCCGACCGTAACCAATTCAACCGCGATACGATCAGCGAAAGCGCCCGCCGCTCTCTGACGTCCAACTTTTTCCAACGTTTGTGTGATTGACATTTATCGCCTCATGGGACATGTTGGCGTTGCCACTGCTTCACAATCGCCTACCACCTCCAAAGACCACGACCAGCTATCGCACGAAACATATTACGTTC
>JAODAC010022379.1:0-18170 GCA_027575185.1 Mimaenictus wilsoni
TCCAATTATCTAAACAAGGAATGCACTTGTTTGCTGTCTTGACCACTTGTAGTGAGGTGACTAATATCGTTTAACGCCTGCTTAATTTCACTTGGAACGAGTTTGAACATTAATGGGGCTTTAGCAATTGTTGTAATGGTTAAGCAAGTTAGTGTTGTTTGCTTGAAAACTACCATAAAATGTTTAGAAGGAGCAAAGGTAATAAAAGTGCTATAGGACATGACTATGAAGCTTGGATCAGGTCCTTTTAATTTTTTAAACCCCAAATGAACTGGGTTGGTTTAGAGGGGGTTTAGGAGTTTAGAAGGGGTTAGGAGAGTTTAGGGGAGTATAGAGGATTTATGGATTTTAGTACCTGCTAGAAGAGCTTTATAAACTCTATATGTCAAATCTCGAAAAGTCAGGTACTAAGGTAAGCTTCGGGAAAACAGAATACACCTTAAAATGCCTCCCAGGGAATTTTTGTTTTGGGTCATTTGTTACCGACCATTCTGATGCATCTTAAGTAGAATAAAACTTCCGTTACTAAATTTACCCAAGCCCTGTCATGACCGGCAAATATTTAAAAATATCCATGCATACACTCATTGTCAGACCAATCTACTTTGCGATACTATACTGTAAAAGTTAAACCTCTAAAAGTCAAATACTAGAGTCAGTTTCGGGAAAACAGACCACACTCGGATTTTCATCCTTAATATGTGGCCGAGGGGCCCGATTTTGTGGGTTATAGGTCGTCGACTACTGATATATTTTAATCGCTACCTTTACTCAATTTCACCAAGTCCTGTCACGGTCGCCAAATGTCCAAAAGAAGCTCTTAGTATATTGATACCAAATCAAAATACATAAACAAGGAACGTGACCAGTATTTGCAGTCAACTAAAATCGTTCCTAGCCAGGTTAATCGGACTTAAGCTACTTAACCATTAACACAGCCCTAACAATTGTTACAGGCAAACAAGTGACTCCCGTTTGCATGTCGGCGGATTGCGTGCAAACCGCTGCGAAATTCCTCAACGCCATCGATCCGACCGCCGATCCCTGCGAGGACTTCGGCCGTTTCGCATGCGGAAACTTCTTTGCCGATAGCCATCCGAACGCCACAACGTCCGAGCTGGTACGAAGCGAAATTTCTGCACGTCGTCGATTTGAGCACGTCTTCCTAGCCAAAACCTCCACTGCCGCCACTCTACGAGGAGAAGGAGCCTCGCAAGCCATTCGAGTTTTGCGCCATCTATACGCTACATGCATGAACCGCAGCGCCATCGATGATGGCGTGGCGCATTTGAAGCGCGAGCTTATAGTCCCTCTCGGTGGCTGGCCGCTAATTAGCCACAATTGGGATGAGGCGGCGTTCACAGGCCACTCGGGCGCCTTGAACTTCAACTGGATCTGGCTGAGCCTGTTGCGCCCTCTACACGCACTCGGTTTCCGCGCAGATATGTTCTTCGCTCTGCGCGTCCACGCGAATTACACGGATGGCAACAACTATCTCAGGATCATCCCACCGACGCTCGGCGATGGTATTATGAGCCGTGAGTTTCGGAAGCGGAACGAAGCGTTTCTCCTGCGTACGCTCGAGGCTTTGGGTGGCGATCGTACACGGGCTGCGTATGATATTAATTACCTTGGCGACTTCACTCTGGAATTCATCAAGGTACTACTTTCGATATCCTGTGAACCATCATTTAAAGTCAAGTACAAAAAATGAGTTTCGGGAAAACAGGCTACACTCATGTTTTCTGTTCTTACTGCATTCGCATCCTTTTCGTATGAAATTGATTACTTCGAGGACTTTACTTTGGAATGCATGAACTACTTTTGATATCCTGAACCATCATTTAAAGTGAAGTACTAAACATAAGTTTCGGGAAAACAGTCGACACTCAAGTTTTCAGTTCTTACTGCATTCTTAGAACTCTTTTTGTATGAAATTAATTATCTCGGGGGACTTTACTCTGGAATTGATCAATATTCGATATCCTAATCCATCTTTCGCAGTCAAGTACTAAAAATAAGTTTGGGAAAAACAGGCTACACTCCAGTTTTCAGCATTTGCAAGAGTATTTTCTCTAAAAAAATGAAAATATAACCTGAAAATTGATACCAAATTTGCTGTGATATACTTTAGGTTACTCGCTCAAGGTTAGGCGTTTATAACACTGTTTTTTTTGTAATAAAAACGCTGGAATCTTCTTGTAGGTGGTGAGCAAAAGCAATAACATGAGCTTGGAGAGTGGTCCAAGGTCAGACGTAGAGCCGACGTTAATTACGCTCGGCGAACTAGAGTCGGTCACGCAGTCGGCGCAAATTGAATGGACGCAAATGTTTGTCACCCTCACAGGTAATGTGCGTCATTTTAACGCGCAGACGTACGTTATTTTCGACACAATTATGCAGGATTATATACGTGACTTGCAAGCGCTTCTGAAGAAGACACCAAGGAGGTATGTAAGACAAAAGTATAACTAACCAGGAGAGTGTCTCAATTGTTCAACACGAAATTGAATGAAAATTTTTGTACGAGTAGTACATATACCGAAATAATTTGTGTTGACGGGCCGTTATGCCGTTTTGAGCCGTTTGTCCGAAATACGTTTCAAATTTTGGTATATATTGCTTTAACAGCATCATTCGCTGTATGAATTACATGGTGGCATACGCTTGGCGTGAATACACACGCGAGTATTGTTATCAAATAATAAAGTTATCTAACAATTCGACATCGACAGCTTCAGAAAAACGACATCTTCTAAATTTTCATATTTTTTCAAATTTTTCATACTTATCTTACTCTTTAGAGTATAAATCATACATCATTCGATTCAGGATGAAATTTGCTACAAACCCATATCAATTTTCTTTTTAATTTAACGATATTCACGATATGACGACGTCCTAAACTTTGACAATCTTACTAAATCTACATTTTTTTCAAAATCTACATTTTCAGGAGCTATTTTCTCTATTCACAATCATTTCCCAGCCTTTCCTCATAGCCTCAAATCATTATAGTGTCCTTGGGGAGTCTTTCAAATATTCATACACCTCTCAGTCTCTTTTAATTGTATGATTAGCTTCAATAAAATGAAAAATTTCTACACATAAAATTACTATTACTATTATTATTCTTACATTTTCAAGAGTCTTGGCCAATTATATAATATGGGAAGTACTGAAAGACATGCAAATGTGGTATAATGTACCAACACAACCCCGGATTACTGTACACGAACGGCAGCATTTATGTATTGACGAAGTCAATAAACTGTAAGTCTATAAATTTTTCTTTTTTCATTAAAATCATCGATATATTCGTATTTCTCTTATTCCTATGAGTATAAGTCATATACCAATCGATTCAGGATGAAATTTGCCATAAACTCTCGATAACCGCATTTCGATTAATTATTTAGAAGCCATTTTATAGGCCATGAAAGTTGAGTCAATCAAATCATCATCATAATCAATACAATTAACAATTTCTTACCATAGAATGCCATTAATTGCCAATCAAGAACTGGCAAAAACAAATCCACACCGTGACGTTATAAAACAGATGATAGTCGACATTCGGGATGAAATTATACTTAAAGTACAAGGTATGAAATGGTTAAACACGGAAATGAAAACATTTTTAGTCAGAAAATTAGAAAATGTGAAATATTTCATTGGTGGACAACTTGAGGACAATAAGGACTTGAAAATCGACTATATTCATGAAGTTTGTAACAAAATATGATATTTAATAAATATTTCTGACTATAGAGAATGTTTTAGGACTGGCATAAGAACGATAATTATATACAAACAATCACAAAAGTAAAATCAGCAGCCGATCGTTACCTTTACAAAGTTTTATTGAATAAATCAACGATGGAGACAACTTTCATTCATCTGCTTGGCATGGATGCTAATGCAAATGCATATTATTTGCCCAATAACTACGTTGGTAAGAAGAGACGAGATGATTCGTATTTATTGCACTTTCTACATAATATTAAATCAAATGGAAGTCAGCAGAAAGCTTGAGAGTGGTGAATTAATTTGGTTCTATCTAAACGTCTCTTTAAATTTCATTTTTTAAATATTTCTCATATTTCTACAAGGATAAATCATACACCAATCGATTCAGAATGCAATTTTCCACAAACTACTGAAATTAGATGTACGCTGAATTGTTTAGAAGTCATGTTATAAGTCGTTGAAGTTGAGGTTAATAATTTCGTCATCGTTGATCTTTGAAAAACGATTTTTATTAAATATCAATTTTGTCATATTTCTTTAATTCTAGGAACATAAATTGTACACCAATCGATTCAGGATGAAATTTACTATGAACTGTTTAGACAGTTTTTTGATTATTTGTTTAGAAGTGACGTTATACAGCGTTGAAGTTGAGTTTAATGATGTCGACATTCGTCGGTGACAAAAAAGTGATTTGTTGAATATATTCAATTTTTTATTAAATTTCTCTTAGGGCTAGGAGAATATATTGTATAGCAATCGATTTAGGATGAAATTTGCTATAAACCGACGGAGATGTTTTTCTATAAATTGTTTATAAGATATGTTATAAGTAAGTGAAAGTTGTATTTAATTTCGTTTGTTCTTTTAAATGCTAGTAGTATGACTTGATAGGACTTGCTTTAAAAATTGATTGTATTATTCGTATTTCTCTTATTCCTAGGAGTATAAATCATATACCAATAGATTCAAGATGAAATGTAGCACAAATTTGCCCTGGACAGTTTCTCGATTACTCAATTAGAAACCATATTATATGAGTTTAAAAACTAAACATTTAAAAATGTCAAATTGATTCGCTCCTTCAAGATATGTAAACTTCTGCCAACTTCTTGTCAGTTACTAATATAGGTAATAGGGGGCCAGTAAGGGAGCAAACCTCTTATGCCTCTACAGCGTCCAAGTTGACCTATTCTTCTGCCCTAAAGTATCACTAACTTTCATTACATTACAGCTATTCCGACTGGATTGATTCACGAGATGTTCTCAAAAACTCTCCCTGATTACATAAACTATGCCCGAATGGGCCACTTTATCGGCCATGAACTTTCCCATGTTTTATCAACATTTGCACAGAAATACGGCCTAAACGGCGAGAAAAACCCATTACACCATAACATTCTTAGCAACTACACAAACCAGTTTCACTGCCGGATTGAGGAGTATCAAAAATACATTTTGGGAAAATATGGCGTCTTGGTAAACATCAAAAATTTAAATATATTTCGATAAATAAATATTTTTTCTTCTTCCCCTTCTTCTTATTTTTTTTTTTTTCAATTATTCAATATATTTATAAAATTTCCATTTCTAGGTTAATGGCTCAACAACCCTCGATGAAAACATGGCAGATCTTATAGGAACCCATGCAGCTTATGAAGTTGCTTATCGTTTAAACCAAGAAAATCCTTCAAAATCCATCAATTTGCCCGCAATTCACCGTTTTACCTCAAGACAACTCTTCTGGATTACTTTCGCTATGTATTACTGCGACCCGCAGGAAGCTATCCATCTTTTTGCGCAAGAAAAACATGAAACAGGTCATGGTGTCGGTTCGTTTAGAATTTTTTCAACGTTGAGAAAGTCCCAGAGGTTTGCCGTTGACTTCAAGTGTGGTAAAGGTAAACGAATGAATCCGGTAAGGAAATGCGTTTTCTAAGAGGTGAAAGGAGTGGTAATAACTTTAAGCAATTAGCATAAACATTAATTTATATGCTAAAATTACTATTTGTTATACTATTGGGAATGTCAATAAACATTTTGATAGAAATTATTTGTTTTTCTTGAGGATCTTTCTATTTTTTCTGCATGGTCCTACGAACCGCGTGTTTCTACATTGTCCATTTTTTGAACCATTACCTTTTTTCTACATGGTCCTTCGAACCGGGACATTTAAACAGCGTCTTCGTATCGTTCGAATGTATAATTATAATTTATACCTGTTTGTTGTAAATATTACAACAATGTTTGTTGGGAATAGAAAATTCGTTGATTGATGTTTTCTGATGCTGTGGAATACACAGGTTGTTTTGTAAAATTTACGTTAATACGTTATACTTTCAGCATAGCCCTTCGAAACATTTTTTACTTCATTGTTCTTCGAACCGGGTCACTTGGGCAACTTTTTTTATACGGTCCTTCGAACCGAATATTTCTATTTTTTTCTACCTGTTCCTGAACCGATTCTTCCTAAATGGTCTTTCGAACCGGATCTTTCTTTTCCAACAGTTATTTCACTCGTTTATTTGTGAAGAAAAATTCGGAACGAAGGACCATACATAATTATTATATTTATCATGTTTTTTGAAGCGGAAAATTTAATTAGTTTTGATTGATGTCTTCCGATGTCTTCGATACCACCACAAGGATAGGCATATTTCCGTGTGGTTTGATCCGTGTCTCATCTTACATTGAAGAATGTAATAAAATATTTCAAAAGTAGAAGCATGCGTGTGTCGTGTGCTGGCTAGCAAACGGTACCCCACACTGCTGGTACTTCTTCAACTGGTTATCCAGGGATACCCGGTAATGGTTACCACCACGTTACTTTTTGCCGTGCAGCACATGATGTGTTTCGCACAAACGGTAAGGCACATCGGAGAAGAAACGAAGAGAAGACACATGGTACCGCCACATTTCTTCCTATCGATAGGAGCAGAGTACCACAGCTTCGTTGTCGTCGTCGTCGTGTTCTGCGACATAACTTTAACGACGGTCGTGTCGCGTTCGCCTGGCGTACGTACACACATGTACAAGCGCGACGCGCGATATTTATTGCTAAAGCGCTCATAATAAACATCCGATTGAATTAGTGACTTGCCTTAGCAATGCGTCCCCGAGCTATGCGAGTACGTTTAACATTCTTTGCAATTGTTTCCATCAGCGCCTGAGAGAAGAAAGGAGAGAGAGAGAGAGAGAGAGAGAGTTGAGTAGGGAACCAAAAATGACATAAGAGAGGTTAACACCAATCGTATTTTGTTCCAGGTTATGTAATGTCATTTAACAATTTTGGAAGTATTTCTTGCAAATTGCGTGAACTCTTCAACAAAGGAAGAAGACGATTTGGTGCAAAGGACCACTCCAAAAACTAGTAGAACCGATTCGAAGGACCATGTAAAAAGAGTTCTACGAGGACCATGAAGATAGTTTTAACCATTTTTATATGGTCCTTCGAATGGGGTCCTTCTGAACGGCCATTCGAACAGGATATCTGTTCAAACACATTTTGAACAGGGCCATTAGCCCATAACATAGTTAAGTCAAACATAGATTAAAATGATCATTAAATGAAGGACAAGTAAATATATTAATGCGTATGGAGAGAAACCATTAACGCATCATTGGACCATTAGATATGTAAAGGTCCTTCGAAGCAGATATTTCAATTTGCTCCTTCGATTTGGTCCAGGCTTTTCATGTATAGTCCTTTGAACCGGATATTTTTTCATGGTTCATCGAACCGAATCTTTCTTCTGATATTTCGTTTAATCAGCCTTGAAAAACACAAAAAAACTAACATCGGAGAAATTCACGACGATAAACCGCCCCAAATAAAATACTAAGTTGCTCATGAGAATTACAGACATGTAAAACAAGAAAAACTGAAAAATAGCTATATAAAAAGCGATTGCAGAGGAAATATCTAATATTTGAAAATGGGGCAACTTTTTCAACATAGTTTCTTTTTAAAGTAAACAGAAACCTAGAAATGAAATAGAAATGACTCAACACCATAAGTGAGGTTATCCAGCGCGCCAGTAGCCAGAGCCAGCGAGCGAACGCGTTTGTTTCAGGTTATGTAATTGCATTCAGCAATTTTGATTTTCATTCCAATTGCTCGCGAGTGCATGCATTCCAAAACTGGTTTCGACGCCACATGGTTGTGCTTTGCTGTTCGCTGCTGGTTGATATGCCCCTACCTAACTTGCACTTAGTCAGTGTACGCAACATACTCGCAACTTTATAAAACGCGAGCGGTAAACATGTTTGCAGAGTCATTGCTAGAATTCCACGTGTTAACGCAGTGTCGATAATGCACGTGGCAATGTTGAATGTCGAATGTGCAATGACAATACGCAACAATGCGAATAATCGGTCGACGCTGATGCAGCATTCATTGTTTGTGCAAGGTGTGCATCATTGCTGCTCGATTACTGCTTTATGGTTTTAGCATTTAACGTTTTTCCAACAATTAACTTCATTATTTTCATTAGTGCGCCACGTTTACACGCACATCCGATACTTTGGCGTCATCTGAGCTTGTAATTGTTGGCAAGAAGAAGAAGCTAGTGTAATTATATCTTTTTCCCTGAAAGCCGAAACTTATCTGCCTATAGAGCAGAGCAGTTCTTGGATTTCATTAGTTTTGTTTCTAATTTGTCCTGTTTAATGTGGTGGTAAATCAAACTGTTTATTTTTTTTTTGGGATGTCAACATGTTTGGAATAGTTTTTAAAGAATCTAACTTTATATTGCTTAAAAATTTGATATATGATTTATGGGATTATTGACGAATTCACGAGTGAAATGCAGTGTTATAATGAAGAAGGATGTGGTTCGAAGGTCCATTGTTGAAAGATCTGGTTCGAAGGACCATGTAGAGACAATTGATTCGGAGGACCATGAATAGAGAGAACGAATTTGAAGGATCACCGAGAGCACGATTCGAAGGATTATGTATAAGAGAAAGAAAAAAAAAAGGTACCAAGGACCATGTAGAAGGAACCAGTTCCAGGGTTCATGAAGGAAGAACCGTTTCGACGAGACATGTAAAAGATGCGGAAGAAAAATTGAGTTCGAAGGACCATGGTTGAAAGATCCGGTTCGAGGGACCATGTAGAGACAATGGATTCAAAAGATTTCGAATAATAGAGAGAATGGATTCGGAGGATCACGCAGGAAGAAGGCATTGGAAGGATTTTGCATAAGAAAAAAAAGTACAAAGGACCATGTAGAAGGAACCAGTTCTAGATCATATGGAACCTTTTCGGCGAGACATCTAAAAAATGCTGTTCGGAGGACCATAGAGGAAAAAAAAGTAGGCACGAATAATAGAGAAAGAGAACGCATTTGAAGGATCATGTAGAGAGAAAGCATTTGAAGGATGACGTAAAGAGAACGAATTTAAAGGACCACGACCACGTTGAATAAAGCTGGTTCGAAGGACCATGAATACTGTAATACGAGAATATCTACTGTTCATTCTACTATATCGTATTTAGCAACTAACTTCTTGTGAATAAAAGACAGCAACATTGTTTATATGAATCTATAATAATACAAGTAAAATATATGTAAATTCCAACGTTGTTGTTTTAACGTTCCCATAATACGAGGTTTACTCGAAGATTCACGGCAATACTGCGTGGGCTTCTAAACTTTTTCTAATGCGTAGGTAGCTTAATCAAAACTAATCAATCGATTTCCGATTTCATCAATCCCAAAAGTCCACAACACTAAAAATGCACACATCAAGACCACGTCCTTCCTTCGGTCGAGATGTATACTAACCTCTCTAGGATCGCAACCATTTGGAACGTGTCTAACGTCGTATAATTAGACAGTTAGCTAATTACATATCCTCGCGGACGTCTTAACGCAGTTAACGCAGTATGAGCAGCGTTGAGCACGAATGAAAAATGATGTGGATAAAACGCAGTAGATAATAGAATGACATTTAAATATTAAACACAATCACCATAAAAACTGTAAAATTAAAAGCTTTCAACATATTTGAAACGTCAACTAACAACTTAATTGATTTGATTCCATTTATATTCACGTAATTCCATCGAATAAATATAGTTAAACGGGTTTAATCTTGGGAGAAATGCATTTGATTAATGATGCAATGTCAAAATATTGAATGGAATAAATGTCTGTTTCGTTACTTCATTTTGAAGCTCAAGTTTTTAACATTTCTAGACGTTTTACAACCAGATTTGACAATATTAAAATATCCGGTTCGAAGGATCAATGTTTTTTTCTCGAAATGTCTCTATTTACCAAATATTTTGAATTTTGTTGATGGAAATATCTGGAGTTTAAGTTGAAGGATGCTGCTTTTATTGAAACGCAGAAAAGCAGAAAAATTAAACTAATTTCAATGACGTTGTTTTTTTTTTTCAATTTTCTGATATGAATTTTTCTTGATGTCATGATTAGATTATGTTGTGAGATTCATAACATGTTTATGTTATGGAAAGATGCGTGTGACTAATCAACAACACGTATCTTATTAAAACTATAGCGAGGATTTTAAGATCGTTGACATTATTTATACGCTGTGAAAAGTGTACGAGTTTGTGTAACTTTGTAGAGGCGACATGAGCCAAACGTGTTCCGATATCTAATGATAACTAATGTGAGAAATTTGGTGTGGGAATGTACTCGCTGCATGCATATCCTATGTAAGCAGCGTTCGTTTCGTCTAATAGTACCCATTTTTCTATTAATGAAACTAATTTTTCTTTTAGCGTTTTAGATCTGTATCTAAAGAGCATGAAAATGAAGATATTGGAAGTGTTTTTTCGCTTGCAATTAGTAAGTTATTTCGTTCTAGACGGTATTTCGGAGTTTTGAAATTTTGTTCATAAACTATAAGTTGATAGATATTAATTTGATAAAGACATTAATTTGTGAATGTATTTTAATGGATTGGAATTCAACTTGTCAATTTTCATTACATCTACGCCAAAGCGTATTAAACTTCTTCATGGTTCTTCGAACCGTTTTCTTACATGGTCCTTCGAACCGTTGTATTTCATGGTCATTCGAACCGTTGTTTGTCATGGTCATTCGAACCGCTGTTTTTCATAGTCATTCAAACCGCTGCTTTACATGGTCCTTCGAACCGATTTCTCTCTACATGATCCTTCGAACCTGATCTTTCCTCAAAACTAACGCATTCCATGCTGCTCTTTCTTCTGTTCTGTATTATTTATCTTCAGTTTCTTAACTGCTGCTCCTCTCAGATCGTTTATTGCTCCATCTAACCATTTTTTATCTTTCCTCAGAACTATCGCATTTCATGCTGCACTTTCTTCTGACTTGTATTTGTTATTTTCAATTTCTGAACTGCTACTTCTCTCAGATCGTTCATTGTCTCATCTAACCATTTTCTACTTGATTACCATCGGCTTGTCTTTAATTTTGTTTCATTTTAGTCTGTATAGTGTATAAAGAGTAAAATTTCTTCACGGTCCTTCGAACCGGATCTTTCCTCAGAACTAACACATTTCATGCTCCGCTTTCTCCTATCCTGTATTAATTATTTTCAGTTTCTTAACTGCTACTTCTCTCAGATCGTTTATTGAATATCCTTTACGACTGCATCTTCCTACCTGATGCTTCTTCGAATTTCTCGCTTTCTCTCCACGTGATTCTTCGAACCTGTTCCTCTCTACGTTCGTTCCTCTACGGTCCTTCGAACCGGTTCTTTCAACATGGCCCTTCGAACCAGATCGTTCTTGATTATTAGAGCATTTCGTTCGTGTAATGACACACATATATAATAATACCAATTACATTGAATTCAATTAATTAACAAAATGTCCATAGAAATTATGCTAATTCATAGAGAAAAGCCATAAAACTATTGCTGAGAATTAGTGCATACAACTAATCTCAATATTTAAATCTATTCAATATCATGCATAGAAATAAACATAGAAATGTATAGAAATATACATAGAAATGCATATAAAAACATATTTATGCATCTCTTGTGAGAATAGTTGCAGCATTCCAGAGACTTATTGAACGCATCATAATCTAGCTGATTGTGGAAAGAAAAAAATCGGTACTAACGGTTCAAAGTCGCAAATAATTGCGATAAAGTTCCCCAGGCATCATGAAAGTCTTCATAAGTTTGCTACAGTCTTCATATGTACAGTACAATTTTATGCAATGTACAGTTAAATTTTGCGCGCAGGAAGTCGACGTGTGCGCGTCAGAGCAGAGTGATATAGATATGACAACAAATATAAGAGCAGACTATGGCTCAGCTGGCGGTGCTTGATGTGTGGAAGTTATGCACGTAAAGGTAGCAGTTACATGCCAATCTATCCAGCTGACTATCACACTTATATCTATAGAATTTAGCAAGATATGCACATATTGATTGGGTTGATAAAGAAATTGGCTAACTGCATTTTGCAATTTGAATTTCTCCACGGAATTAGTGGATTTAAACGTATGAATAGGAAAAATAATGTGGTAGTTTGTGGCAAATTTCATCCTGAATCGATTGGTGTAGGATTTATACTCGTAGGCGTAGGGTTATATGAAAATATGAAGTTTCTTGGGACGCATTTAGTCATTTCTTGTGACCGACGATGTTGACGCTACATGACATAAGTTTAACGATCTATAATCCTACTTCTATGCGATCAATTCGAAAAGTTGGTACATGAGTTTGTGGCAAATTTCATCCTGAATCGATTGGCATATATTTTGTTTATATAAGCCCTCGGATATTATAAATAAATATGAAATCTTTAAGACAAGTCATTTTTTGCGATAGACGCTATCGAGGTTACTTAAGTCGACTTTAACGGTTTATAACTTTATTTCTAAACAATTAATCGAAAAACTGACTGATGTGTTCGTGGACAATTTCATTCTGTATCGATTAGGGTATCATTTGTTTATATAGGAAGCCGTCAAATATATGTAAAAGTACAATATTTACGAAAAGTCATTTCTAATCATTTTTCTAGACAACGAAATATAATTGTACTCAACTTTCCTAGCTTGTAACATCGCTTCTGAGAAAGGAATTGCAAAAGTGATTTGGGTGTGCTTAGCAATTTTCATCCTGAATCAATTAGTGTAAGATTTGTAGTTCTAGGAATAAGGTAAATGAAAGAAAATGATCAATTTTTAGGACAAATCATTTTCACACTATTAAACTTTACACTAAATTGCCAAATTATATATACATACGTTTCTTATTTATTTCAGCATGAAATCTAAAACGGTAGGAATGGGCATGTATCAAAATATGTTTTATGTAGTTCATCGAAAAGACGCTGCTAAGTTCTTACAGATCACAAATTCATGTTCAATGTTCAAGTCTATGAGCCTATTTAAATTTCCAAACCTGTCCGTAGTTGTTGTAGGTATGACTTGTACGCTGTTCAAACAACGTGATTGCGTTGTTTTCGACGCATCTTATTGCCCAAGTGTGGTGCTCTCAACTCATGCGCACAGTACATCATTTGAATATTAAACAGAAGCGTCGCGCACCGGAAAAATTCGATCGCAAGTTAAACAACCCAAACGACCAGGACAAACATGCTTATTAATGCCGTTGCGTTGCGACAACCGATGGCCGCCTTAATGTATGCACGAACCGTACTTAGCGTGCGACGCGCATGCGCAAACAATGCGTCTTTTGTTAGTTTGCAGCCGTGAGTTATTTTTTCGCGCGCACAACCAACAATGACGTTTTACGATGCGCTTCTTATAATCAGTGTGTTTCAAATCAGCGCATTATTCTGGGCATTCTTCACCGCTCTGCGAAATGCATACTATTATTATCTATATAAATATAAACAATGTAATGCATAATTGTATATTTATCATGTCTACCTAAGTATTGCTCATTGTTAAGTGCCTCTTCTTAGATAGCTTATTTCTAGGAGTTTAGTTACGTTCACATTTTGATGTCAGAAAAAAGTCTGTTTAAAAATTTTTCGTAAACTTTTCACTTTTATTCATATTTGCCGACTTCCTGCATAAACAAATCATATACCATTCGATGCTGAATGAAATCTGCCACCAACTCATCGGACAGTTTTTGAGTTAATTGTTTAGGAGCCATGTTATAAAACATTGAAGTTGAGTATAATAAAATCGATATCGTTGGTTATAAAAATGGATTTGTTTTAAAGATCGATTTTTTGTCGCATATTTCCCTAATTCTATAAGTGTAAATCGTACATCAATCGATTCAGGATGAAATTTGCCATAAACTCCAGGGACAGGTTTTCGATTCCTTACAACAGAAGCGATTTTATAAGGCTTTAAAGTTTAGTCTAATTTTATTGACATTTTTGCTGTCGAAAATGACTTGAATTGATATGTCCTAAAGATTGCAGTTTTATTTATAGTTGCCGATTGACTATATAAATAAATCGTATACCATTCGATGCAGAATTAAATTGCCACTAACTACAGTCCGCGGAATGTCCTCGTAAAAAGGTAGAAATTGATTAACTACTCACAGCATTCCTACTAATTTCCTCCTGTTGGCTAATTTTTCTTTCGCAGAGATTGTTCCATACTGTTGGCAATATTCTACAACTACGTGTAGCATAAGAGACAGCAAATTGAATTTTGAGACAGGCGGCTTTTCGAACTGGGAATGCATTGTGCGATTTGTACGTCGCTTTGGACATTACTGTGGGGAGAGAAGGAAGCGCATTGACATTTATTTATTCGCATTGTTTATTTCCCCGAGGCGCACGACGCATAAAATATGAATCGGTCTTTATCGTCCGTTTATCGATGGGCCCGCCTCGAGATTATTTACAATTGCGTCGGACATAACGCGGCAGGACTCTCACTCTCCGTGCGTTAAAAACTCCCTAAGTGGTACTACGTTATCCTACTTTATGAGCCCACATTGTGTCGATTGTGAATATGTTTCTGAAATATGTGTGTGTGTGTGTGTGTGTGTGTGTATTCGTGCTTGTTACAATTCCACCCAACTACTAAACCTTTCCTAGTTTTCTAAGAGTACATGTAATGAAATATAAGATGAATGAGATTAAGATGGCGAGGAGATCCAGGCGGAGGCGGCAGCTGGGGACGATCGGCTCGTACTGGTCGACGGGGCAGGCAAGTTGATGTGAGCCTCGCTGGTGATGACGGCCGCTAGCGGACTCAGTGGCGACTGCTGGTGCCGGTGTAGTCGTTGGAGGCGACCGGTGAGCGACTCTCTGGTGGCGGCTGTTGGTGTCGGGCTCGCTGTTGGTAGACTTCGATGGGGATCTTCGGTGTCGAGCTGGTTGTAAGCTGAACTGGTTGATGGTGTCGATTCGTCACAGCGGAACACGAGGTCGTGATCTCGCCGCGTCGTGTCGGTGTTGAGGTGTCTCCATCTTTAGTCTCGGCGGATGTTGGTTTCTGCAGATTACGGATTGTTGATGAGGTTGTTAATTGAGATTTGGTTTATTGATGTTAATATTGCTTGTGCGGCAATGGATTGCCGCCACATATGTATAACCTTTATTGGCGTTCCAGTCTCAGTATAATCATTGCACACGCACAACATTCAATAATTAAATAATAACAACGTGGAGTGCGTGCCGTAGTGGTTACGCACTAGCGTAATAATGCAGGGGTTCCGGGTTCGTTTCCCGGTATCGGTATATATAAGATCTCGCACTCCACACCTTCCCAAGTCCTGAATAAGGAGGAGGATTGGACGATGAACCTGCAACTCATCCCCGTAAAAACAAACATATGTTAATCCACGTACGGTGAGACCCAATCAGGCGGGGTGAAAGCTAACGTGTTCGGGAGGCGTTAAAAACGCTATACAACCGAAAAACAGAAACAACGTAACACAATGAATACATCATCTATAAACTATATCTCTAACAGTACAATTATCATCCCAGGATCGCTCTTCTCATTTTCCTTTCTAACCCTATTATCTCGTGAACCGGGATGAATAATTGTGAAGGTTGACTATTTTTGTTTTTGCTGTGAAATCACGTTTTGTTATGTGCACATCTGTCCCGTGTTGAGAACAATGAAGTGCTTGTTTGAGAATTATGCATCACGGGCAGGATGTTTAGATTAAGGTGAGGCGGCTGGAAGTTTCTTGTCGCTTTCGATGATTGTTTTAAATAAAATTAGTACGTTATTGGACTTGGCCGTGACTACTCCTGCTCTCCATCTTTCTACACACAATTTCAGGAATGCTTAGTTCCGCGATCCTGCTTAAAATAAGAGGCTCCGGGCAAACAACATCTCATCCGCTAGGGGTTGATGTCGCGTACAACACGGTCACGCGACATCAATTTTTGTGATGACAGCCAGCCCTCCCCCGCTCCTTTCCTCCAGTCATTTTCAGACAAAATTCCCTTCTCGTCCTTCTTCAGTCCTTCACAGTCCCTCACCAAGTGCTCTCTCAGGTATCCACCCCTGCCAAACAAAATACACATTTCGTGTATTCCTGCCTCATCTAGACCTTCCTTCCTCTCTCCTCCGAGCCACACCTAGCCCTTGCCAACAATGTCTTCTCCCTTCCGCTTCTGCCCCTATCACCAAAGTACCAGGGCCTCCTCCCGATAAGCTGCACCCTTACGTACCCTGGGTTACAGGTACTAACCATTATCCCCTCTTGCCTTGCCTGTTCCTCGACTTCCCTCCCTCTCCCGCTCACCGCTACCATCACATCTCATCATAATGTATAAATAACTCAAATCTTAGAAATCTTCAAATCGTCAAAACTTAGAAATCCGAAAACTTTATGCTATTCATTAATTTTTTTTAAATCATTCAAAATGTAATATACCTAAAAATGAATGAGAATAAAAACCATGTTTTTTGTTCAAATAGTTTTCAAATCAACTCCATTTCCTGGTGTTAAACTCATAAAATTAGCATTTATATTACAAAATAGATAACAAGTCATATACTGACAAATTTATTTATTAATTGTAAGATTTATGAAACTTCAGATTTGTTTACACACAACCACGTGAAAGAAAAACCAAAGTTATTTATACGTCAATCTGGCGAAACATCCAAATTAAGCGCTAAGTGCGTCAAGCCAATAAATTCATAAATCCCACAATCAGCCGGCAGAGAATGTCTAATGACGCTTTACCTCCTCGTCCGCCTGCTGCGTGATTAAATTGATAAATATGAGCATAAATTTCGTGCGTTTTCGAACCATCTGCAGTCGGCGTTCTCAAACTCCTGGTAAGGATGCGTCAAATAACGCAACGTTCAAGCTGGTAAAACTAAAAAAGCGCATGCCAAACTACTGCTTGCTGCAGCTGCTGATAAATTCAATTGCGCAATTTAAATAAAGAAATGATCAAAGACACGCTGCATGTTCATAAACGCACAGCTAAAAGAAACATTCATTTTTCACGATCCTCGTTAGTTATTAATCGTATCTATTGATAAAAGAAAACAGCAGAATGTTCAATTTTTCAACGATTTTTTGAAGGTAACTATAGTAGCCTAAAGATAGGCATCAATTCCGATGAATATTTCCTTGTAAAATGGAATAGACGCATAGTATTTCCACAATTTGTTGAAAACTCGTTTTGTTGCTTAAATATTTATAGTTTCCGAGGTTTTTACAAAATTTTATAAATGTACACCAAAGTTATAGACGTATAAAGTTTATATTTTCATTCATACATTGTAAAAGTAGCTTTTCAAGGCGTTTAACTCGATTTTCTGCATGTAATTTTGAGAAAATCATGTACTATCCGGTGTGTTATTAATGAATATAATATCTTATTAGTTACTTCAACGATTTGTTTATTCATTTCCATGTTATCCGGTTTTGAAAGCTGATATAACTTTCGAAATGTGATAGCCACAAGGTGGACGTCAATTCCGATGAATAACTCCAAATAAAATTGAATAGACGTGTTGTATTTCAGGAATTTGTTGAAAAATTGTTTTGTTACTTGAATATTTATCGTTTTTGAGAATTTGACAAAGTTTTGTGAACGTGCACCAAAGTTATAGATGTTTAAAGCTCATATTTTCATTAATTAATTGCAAAGCTACATTTTAGAAGACTTTATCTCGATTTTCTTCATCTTATCTTGAGAAAATCCTGTACTATCCAGTCTGGTAGTAAACTATCTAACATCCTACTAGTTATTTCAACGTTTTCTTGGTTTATTTCCAAGTTATACGCTTTTTAAAGCTGAAATTCCTACTTTGAAGTAAATACGTTGAAAAAAAAATGTAAACATGTTGCCAAATGAATTAAATCTTCAAAGATTGAGGTTATGGGTCAGTCAATTAACCTCCTCTCCTAGGCGTATTTCGCGCTTAAATATAGGCAATCGATTTATACACTGGTAAGAAATGGAATGATCACGCCGCGGCGCGGTGCGACTAATTGAAAACACGACCAGATCAGCACGATCTCAG
>JAODAC010022390.1:0-18169 GCA_027575185.1 Mimaenictus wilsoni
ACCAAAATTCACACGATAATTAAAATTTCAAATCATTCATATCACAAATTTACAATAAATATGAAAAATAATCACGCGCACAACAGTTTAGTTTATGGCTTTAATACACAAATGCCAGATTTTTAAGTTTAAAATCTCGCACTGGTGTCCCGATGTTCAGAATGTACCAGGAAATGAAGCAACATACCAGGAAACTATATATCGGAAACTTTAACATGAAGTGTCTGTATCGCATGAAGCATTTCTTAATGACGTCCTTGTCGTAGCAAGAAATGTAAATGAGCTCCAAGACTCAGTGCATATCTATGATATTTCTTGTTTAGGTGGAGATCGGACTGAAATAAATACACCTATCCCCCAATTTACACGGTACTTGTTTTACATGTTTTCACTTTTACGCGGTTTTCCAAATAAGTTTTTTTTGTTTACACGTGTGCTGTGTACATATCTCACGGGGAATCCCGAGCTTATGTGCTGACTTGCTGCACACGCACATTGCGGCTGTATTTCTTCGCATAAAATTAAAGTTTTATATACGCAAAATGATATTTGAGTGAAAGTTTCACAGTTTCAGAAAGATTAAATTTTCCAAATTACAAGTGAGTGCATAATTTAGATTATTATAAATTAACGGCTGTGATTAAAGTAAAATCCCGAGGGGAAAATGCGGGAAATTTGGAGGGACCTGTCAATGTATTTTATTTTTGTGTACACCTAAAAATATTGAAAAAAATCACAACTGTTAAATAGCAAAATTATGCATTTTCTGCAAGCTTTTCGATTTACACGGTTTTTGACTTGAAAATTTTTAATTTTCTATTTACACGTTTTTCTCAGGAACGTATCTACCGTGTAAATCGTGGGATAGGTGTACTATTCAAAGTTGTCCATGTGTTGAACCCATAGGTAGTCCAGAATTTTGTTTATATATGGGATTATTAAATTTGCAGTAATTTAATTCAGAGCAGATGTTAATAGCTTCTATGAATTCCTGACTTTTCTATTAGGCTTGAGATAACGTGCTTACAAGGAGAGTGTTCAAATTGTCCCATACCAAATTGAATGAAACTTTTTGTACGTGTAGTACATATTTAGAAATAAATTGTGTTAACGGGATTTTGTGTCGTTTGTCCAAAAAAAATTTCAGTTTGGTAAATATTGCGTTAACAGCAGCAATCGCTGTACCCTCGCGCGTGTAACCTCGCGCGTCTAGCGCGTCAAGGTCGATCTACATGCCGGCGTGTTGATGGTTTGTCACGTAATTCATACAGCGAATGATGCTGTTTAAGCAATATATACCAAACTTTAAATAAAAATCTCGGCGTAAAATCTCGTTAACACAATTCATTTCTATAGATGTTCTACACGTACAAAAAATTTCATTTAAATCCGTGTTGGATAATTGAAACACTCTCCTGGCTAGTAATAATGTCTATTACTTTGTCAATGGGAATAGACGGAAACCCATTTTTAACATTAAAATATACTAATTTTGCTGCTGAAGGTAGGTTTAAATGTTGAACGTTGTTAATTAATTCTAAAGTGTTTTTGATTGAATGTTTTGACTTAAATATCACTACCTGATATACTATATCAGGCAGTGATAGAAGTTCTTAACAACAACTTTGAACAGAAACAACCCGAATGCGAGATTGCAAACTTAAAAATATTGCATTTAGATAATAATGGCCATAAACTCAACGAATTAGAAGTAATCTACGTAAAAAGAGCCATAAAAGTGATTGTTGAAAATGTCCACAATCATCAGTTGGATCTACTTATTAACACACACTTCGATACCAACTTTTGTGTGAATACTGCTTTGTAAATTTTTAACGAAATTTAAAATCAATAAGTAAAACATCTAAAGTATTAAGTGACTTAACATTTGTAACTATTATAAATTTTATATTTTCTTGTACAATTGTATACATAAAATGCATTCCCTGCCAAAGGACAAACTCAAATTACTTGCCCTTCCAATCATCAGCATTCGAAAAGTTTTAATAGTTTCGTGCTTGTGGCAAACTAGTTCACACCGGATATTTGTGTCATTTAATTAAATTAACTGATTTTAGTAAGTGTAATTGTTGTAGTTAAGCAGTTAATAATTTTAGATTGAGAAACCCATCTACTACTCTGGTTTGCTTGATGGCATTGTCCACATTGCAAACACGGAAGGTTTGAGCGCCCTTTGGAATGGTGTTGGCCCATCTCTCATGCTCGTCATAAACCCAGCCATTCAGTTCACATTATACGAAGCACTAAAACGACGCATTCCCGTACGAGGAGCTGGCGCCTTCTTTGTTCTAGGGGCTATTGCCAAAGCATGTGCAACAATCACAACGTATCCGATTCAGTTGGCACAAACTAAACAACGTCATGGCATTAACAGTAACATGAGCACATCAGCTCTATTGCTCTCTATCTTGAAGCGCAATGGAGTGGCCGGACTTTTCCAAGGGCTCGAAGCGAAATTGCTTCAAACTGTATTGACAGCTGCGTTAATGTTCGTCACCTATGAGAAGATTGTGCGCTTGGTGTTCGCAATCCTTCTCAGTAGAAAGCAGAAACTCAAAATGTGATGATCCTTGCGTCACCCTTATGACACATTTTAATATTTGTGATGCAAGCATTGCTCATTTGGACCTTTTTTATATCATTTAATTGCCGGGTATTGCTGTTGTGTCAGTAAACATTATGTCAGTGCACATATTAGCGAAATTTTGCAACTTACTCTGGTACTTTTTGATACTAACTTTAAGCGCATGTGAGGGAATTTGTGTTATTTAGATATGTGTAGCTAGTCATTTGTGTGTATGTGGTAATTAATTTTATTATCTCCTTTTAGTGAGTTTTGGGTTCCTATATTTATACGAATGTCCAAAGATCATAGATAATTTATTTCTTTGTTGGCAATTAATGTAAAAGGTGACGATATCGTGAAATAAATATGGAAATATTGTGTATCAGTAGAAAATGTCTTTAGTAATCATGCCTCATTTTAAATATTCATGAAGTTAAACTTTCTTTTTTCCTGCTGGTAGTTACCTTCTAGCCTTATACTATATATCTGCCAATTCTGGTTCAAATCCACGAGGACTTGAGTGTGTGTTCTCCTTGTGAAAAGATTCGATTCAATTGTTTTTGATGCCGTACAATTAAAGCACGTAAATACAAATACTTTATCCTTTTTTTACTCTTTGGCCCTGGTTCTATCATTATATTCATAGATTTCACCGGATAAGATCTTGCTTTGGATTTTGAAATTCGGGATTGATTTCGGCAAAGAAACGTGTTAAAGGAAATTATAGAAGTGAACGCATATGTGAAAGGATCATAGAGTAATGTAGAAATTAGTAGAGACATAAGAACAACGATAAGCAAAACAGAAGTAAGGTATCAGACGGTATTGCTAACGAACTTCTAAGGAATGTCGGAGTGAGATTAATGTCAGAGTTAATGAACAGAAAGATTTCAGGAAAGGAAGATTATATAATGACGCCATATTCATACTACGACAAATCAAAGAAAAGGCAGTGAACTGGAATAGACTGACTGGCTTTCCTGTTTTGTGGGCCTTAACAAGGCATTTGAAAAGTATGACTGCAAAGCGTCATAAGCAACCTGCATAAAATCTTTGATACCCTAGGAGTAGATGTTCACTAACAATAAGATCCTTGTACAAACGTAAGCCACGAATGTAGGAATAAGCATCATACATGGAATATTCACTGGGTTATAGGTTTGTGGGCTGGTTATTATCGTTGTTAGATAAATGATAACGCGTTTTAATATCACAAGTCCGTTTTATTTATAAAGTTGTCTGCAGATACAAGAACTGAGCGCGAGCGTTAGTAAGTTGTTGACCGGAAGGTCAATGAACAAGTTCCACGATGAAGAGGAGTTTAGAAGTTAGAAGATGCTCGTGGAGGATGATCTAGGTGGATATGTAGGACTCACAGGATTCTCATTGGCTCAAGTGACTTAGCCATCTCGCATGGGTGAGGCCGTCTTCGAGAAGGTGGAGCATAATTCCACTAGGTAAGGAGGGAAAAGTCACTAGGAATGTCTTGCGAGCGGGAGGTCTTGCGACCGATGCAAGGGATTTTGGGAAGCCATAAAGAATGATGGAAAGGTACACGATTTTGGTTTTAGCAGGTACACGATTTTAGTGGTCACAGATGAGCTAAAGTTACAGTTGAAACATGATAGAAAACAGATGTATGCTCACGAAGTTTGACTTGAAATGAATAGACTTATAAAATAGATAAATAGTGATAGTGAAAGATAAGCCTGGAAGAAATATAATATTAAGTTTACTCTGCTATTAAATGAAAGTAAATCTTAATAAATGACAGGGACTTATGTCCCTACAGGTTATAGGGGCCAGTGAGGGAGAAAAGGTTAACAATATCCTTGGGTGGTAACCCACCTCCCACTTCCTAGGGTAGTAGGAATTCCTTGCCAAGAAGATGGTTGCATCTTAAACCTTTTGCTGATTTGCCCTTTTTGCTCTAACTTCACTAGGGCCTGACTGTCCGAGAAGATGGCGATAAGAACACCACACTAAAGCCTTCAATGACCCAGAACCATATGGCTCTTGTACGCACCCTTTGGAATGTATATTCCTAGCCTGCTTAGAGGCATCGGTGTACGCAGCAGGGGTTGCTCTTTCAAATTAACGGTCTAGTTCGGACGCCCTTTCCGGAGATTCAATGAATATCCTGAATGATTCCTCAAATGACGCCTTTTTGGCGTGGTATTCAAAGGCTTCAGTAGTCCTGCGCCTGCGTCTATACTAAGTAGGATTTAAAGCTGACCCCTCCTGTCAGCTTTTTGTTTAGTTGGTGGATACTTCTTTCCGTACTATGGAGATTCACTAAGCCACTTCTATTTAATCTTATAGTAGATGATATAATGGACGATCTCTAGAGAATGCCTTACAAGTTTAACATAACCGGCAAAAGGTTCAATATGGAAATAGCCAAGGCCAAGACGAAATGCTTGGTGGTGTTAGCAATATCCCTGACAATTAGTTGCAAATTAGAAGTGGACGGGAAAATAATTGAACAAGTGAGGAAATTCAGATACCTAGGCATCACCATATCCCGTAACGGAACACATAAGAGGAGGTCCTAACACAAGTTGAAATAAAGCTCTACGAAAAGACACAAAAGGGTGCATGTATAAAGCATCAATCCGCGCAATTTTGTCGTTCAATACCGAAATTTGACTAGAAACTACAACTTAAATCCTCACTACACCAGAAATGAGAATACTTACAATTAGTGCAATTGAAGTAAAAACATTTCTTGGCCGTATCACTGACGTTATCACCAGTAAGCGAGCATGGTGAAACCAAGCACTGAGTGAAAACTTTGTGGAAAAGTGGAAAGAATGGAGAAGTGCAAGTCAAAGAAGAATTGCCAGTCATAAAGAGGTCAGTAGAAAGGCTAAGAACAACGTTGAGCGATATTTTTGAAGAGGTCACATAATACCGAAGTGGAACATGCAAACGCTTACACAAGAAGAAGAAGAAGAAGTATGATCGGCTTCGAAAAGATAATGATGATACAAAGGAAAATTGAATCGGGGTGACATACACAGGAAATAAGAAATATATTTATTAACAACCTTTTGTATACAGTTTATGCTGAGAAGGAAGCTGTATTTCATCTGTATAGCTGAGTTTGGGGCACTGTTTAATAAAATTAATTCCATATTGAGAATCCCAGTAAATCGTCTCGATGATTTTTCAATCCTAACTTACTGAAAATTCCTTAATGAAATTATGTTATTGGTCAATCGTAATTCATAAAATTAATTTACAGATTATTGAAATTTGTGATCCCAATAAAATTGCATTAAAATTTGCACAATTTTATATGGATACAGAAAATCAATACTTTAACCTAGTCGATTTTGAGGGTGGAAGAATACACAACCCTTGCATTACAAGTTCCAACCAAAGTGTCAAAGAGTCATCGCTCATCGTAAATAAGCACAAACTATAAAAATGTTAAAGTAACGCAACAAAAACCCAGCAAATTAAGAAATTCGTGCGGTTCAAGAACAGATATTATGCGTTGTCGTTTTTCAAAGTGTTTGGCCGTATGCTTGGTTCTTATCAACGTATTCGTGTTGTGGAAAATCTACAAATTGCTTCTGAGAAACGAAGGCCTGGGATTGAATTTTTTGCAGAGGCAACCAGAGCATATAACAAGCAAACCAACAACGAAACATATTAGCAAGCAAACGACGGTAGTCCTAAGGGATTTTGATCTCAACGAAAATGATGTATCGGGAACGGTTGCCTCCTTCGTTAAAGTTTTCCCCAACATACAAATACTCATCGTCACCAATGGCAATCCGTACCCGCCACTGCAAATCAACTACAATACTCACAAAAATGTGCGAAGTGTAAATCTATCGCCATCGTTTAATACCCCGTACTTATTCAATCCGTTAAGTTTAATTAAAACGCCATACGTACTGTTTGTACCAGATTCATCTCGAATTATCCACAGACAGGTGATACAAACGATGATCAATGCTTTGAGCAATGATACAGGAAGCATAATAGCGATACCTTACAGCTTAAATCGGAATTTAAGCTGTTTAAACGTCGAAATTATTCCAAAAGAATGGATAATACGTTTTACAAAGTCTACAGTCCCTCGAGAATGCGCATTTGTTGGCGGCAAACATGCGATTTTAGTAGAGTTGAATACGCTGTACAAATTAAACAATCCGTTTTTAATGCCGCATCCGCATTCGTTATACTTACTTACATCTTTACTCAACATAAAAGTAAGTGTAACAATTGGAAAAAGTTGAACGAACTAACCTGGCTCAATTTTAGGTAAAGATTCTCCAAAATGTACAATTTCACGATGGAAAATCAATCTTCTATTCACACCATGCTCAAAGACAGAAGAACAAAGCTGATAAATTGCATTTAAAGCATCTCTACGAATCGTTTGGCATTAAAAAGTCCACAAGTGAAATTGGTATTGGGGAGAATTTTGGCTGCTCCAGAGACACACCAAGATGTTTTGGTAATATTATAAATTATACACCATCATATATTTATGAAGGAAAACAAACGCCGCCATGTTGTTTGCAAAACCTTCGCGTGACAGCGAAACACGTATTTGCAATCCTTGAAGAAGCTGGTATCCGATACTGGCTGGAAGGTGCTTCATTGCTCGGCGCGATGAGACACGGCGATATTATCCCCTGGGATTACGATGTAGATATTGGCTTTAATCGCGACGATTTCAATCGCTGCGTGTGGCTGAAACGAGCAAAATCCAAGCCAGTTACCGACAGCAAGGGCTTCGTCTGGGAAAAGACCACCGAGGGCAATTTTTATAGAATACTGTATAGTAAAGTAAATAGGATTTATGTGAATCTCTTTCCGTTCTATTCGAAGAACGGCACGATGGTGAAAGACAATTGGTTCACGAGCCAAGTGAACGCCGACTTCCCCGATCATTATTTGCATCCGATGGCGAGTATCGAGTTCATCGGACGCACGGTGCCAAGTCCGAATAACATTAGAGACTTTTTAGAGTACAAATTTAGTCCAGGGATTATTGAGGATGGCAAAATACCCGATTTTAAAAGTAAATTCACTTAAAACTTTTAGATAATGTGCTTTCGTAACATGACTGCATGGATATACACTCAACTCTTGCAGGGTTAAACAAAATGCTACTTTTCTTCTCTTGAAGGATGAAGTACTAGGTTCATGAAGTTGATTCACAATTAAATTTGTCATAAACTTTTGGGACAGTTTTAATTTTGATTATACGGTTGCGATATTATAATGTAACAATGTAACGGCAAAATGAACTAAAATATGATATTTAAACTTCGCTCTAAAATATGGATCAATTCTTCATTAAATATAGTTCGTTTTGATATACACATTTACGCCTAAAGGGTAGGTTGAGAAATATAACGTATAAAGAGTCTTTTCCAAGAAATGACGAGTTTTTGTGTTTTTTTTTTCATAGTTCCCTTATTTCTAGAATTGTAAATTATACACCAATCCATTCAACATAAAAATGTCTTCAAACTCCTGAGACAGTTTTTCATTTGATAAATTAGAACCGATATTATAACTCATGAAAGTTGAGTCAAAGAACGGCGGCGTTTTCACTGTCAGAAATATGATTTGAAAGTACTTTTTCTACATACTTCATACCATTCGATTCAGAATGAAATTTGCCACTAATTCCAGCAACAGTGTTTTGCTTATATGTTTTGAAATAATGCTATATATCGTTGAAGTTGGCACTAATTATGTCAACATTGCCTCAAAAAATGACATGTTCTAAACATTCCTTTTTTTATTCACATTTCTATTATTTCTAAAAATATAAATTATGAACCAATCAATGCAGCGTGAAAATTGCTTTAAACTCCTGGGGCAGTATTTCATTTGACTACTAAGAACCGATGCTAGAAGTCATAAAACTTGAGTCTAATAACGGCGACATTTTAGCCAGAAAATGACTTGAAATGACTATTCCTAAAGATCTTTTACATATATTTTGTATTAATATTAATTCAGAATTAAATTTACCATTAAGTAATGAAATGGTTTTTCCGAATTATTTGTCTATCGTTTAGATTGTTCAAGTTGAGTACATTTAATAAGACATGTACAGAGAGATTTGGAAACACAAATACAGTTATATTTTAGGGCCTGTCGTCACAAAACATTCAGAAACAAGGCAATAATGTGCCTTTTGAATATTAAAACAAATTCCCAAATGAAACTACATTTATCAGTTGTCAAGAATGAATCAAAATGATCGGAATTCGTGTTGGGAATAATAGAACTGGGTTCTAATACTATCGAATCAATAATTTCTGGTCAAAATGTGTAGTCATACCATATCAAAACAAATTATATTTAATGAAGAATTGATTGGAATATGATTCTATAGCTTGAATTTCACATTTTAGTTTCTCATTTTAAATTAATTAAATTTCCCTTAAATTCATTTTCCGTTTTCGTTTAATTTCCGTTTAATTCCGTTAAATTGTAACTCAGTTTACACACTCGTCATTTAACAACGTTTCTAAGCAATTAATTTAAATATTTGAGAGCAGCTACTTTGCAACTATTTTTCCTAGCTCATTCACACAACTAATTAATTTAAATTTTTTCGAAAGATTATTGGGTACATCTACAGAATAAAACAATTTCCTGGAATAAGTTTTGGCAAATATTCGTTAAAATCTACGAAGAAAACTTGATTAGATGTGCTCAAACATCTTATTTTCCTGAATAAATACGTTCAAGCCTTCCATTATTACAATCAAACGAACAACCGTAATTTTTTTTGAATTAACTTTGTACAAAATAGAAAAAAATAAAAATATTACGAGTTTCAAAACTATACCATTAACTATAAATTAAACAGGTGTTATTGTTTTCTAAATAAACATGAACCAATTAAGAGTTGAGGGTATCTAAACGAGTTCATATGTATGTTTCTGCAAAACACCATGTGAGCTCCGTAATGAGCTCACCTGGCGAATTGTCCTAAATCGGTATTGCTCAAAATTTAAACGAGTAGTTAAAGTCAAATTACAACGTTTAATCAATGTAGAAATTAAAGAGTTTCAATTGCAAATAACGTTCTTAACTAGGAGTGGAGTGAATTTAAACGACTGTACTGCTCCTCTGTTCGACTCTCACTGAACATGTTGGAGATTGTCATCGAAGTCAATAACTTTAACTTGTTGATTCAGCAAGTTGTCCGGGTACCCAAGGGCTAACGCGATTGGTGAGGCTTTACATTTCACGTAGCAACCAGGACACCTTGCTAACATACTGCCCCACGTTGAAAGGTGTCGCTTTCAATAAATTATGAAGTTCTAAGGGGACAAAGACTCACCGATTTGTGGGGCTTTACTGTGTGGAGCATCCAACTTTGATCTAGGCTGTAACCCAGCAATAACATCTCGCTGCCAACGTTTCCAAATATCTCTTAACTTCTACACATATTGCCATCTGGATAGTCTGTTGTCCTTTAAATCTTCTAAACTAGGTTGACTAGGTTCCTTCATTGCTTCCCCGACTAAAAAGTAACCTGGTGTTAAGGGCTGTGAGTCATCAAAGCCCTCTGAAATTGATGTTAATGGCCTGGAATTTAAGATTGCCTCTAGTTGGCATAACAAAGTGCACATTTCTTCGTGTGTTAATAGTGCATTACCCACACTGCTCGCAAGTGTCTCTTCACGCTTTTAACACCTGCCTCCCATAAACCTCCATGGTGTGGTGCTCTTGCAGGTATACATTTCCAATCTATTTGATTCTTTGACACTTCTGCGGCGACTGGATTGTCAGAATTTTCTCGATGAAATAACGCTCAGTTCTCGTAGTTCCTGATCGGCACCAACGAAATTAGTTCCATTATCTGACCAGATTGTAACAACTCTGCCTCGCCGAGATATGAAACGACGAAGGGCAGCGATGTAAGCTTCTGAGGTTAAATCCGAAACCAATTCTAAATGATTGGCCTTTGTAGCAAAGCAGACGAATACTGCAATGTAGGCCTTCGTGGTTTTTTTTAGATCTGCGTGAACCTTCCTTGATTATAACGGGACCGGCAAAGTCAATTCCGGTAGTGCTGAATGGTTTAGATGGTACGACTCTGGCGGTCGGAAAACTTGCCATCACATGATTGAAAATCTGTGGTTTTAACCGTAAGCAAGTGGCACATTTGCTTAGAGTTGCCTTTATGGAATTCAACAAGTTAAAGTTATTGACTTTGATGACAGTCTGAAACATGTTGAGTGAGAGTCGAACAGACGAGCAGTACAGTCGTTTAAATTCACTCCACTCCTAGTTAAGAACGTTGTTTGCAATTGAAACTCTTTAATTTTTACATTGATTAAACGTTGTAATTTGACTTTAACTACGCGTTTAATTTTGAGCAATACTGATTTAGGACGGCAATAGTGTCGTTCGAATCGCCAGGTGAGCTCATTAACAATGGATATTATTAAACTAGCCATCAATACTTTTCATGACAACTAATATGATTTAGAAACTAGAAATATCAGAAATAAACATCAATGTCAACACTGCTCAACAAAACAAACTTGCTTTAAGACTACAGTACTGACACTTGTTCCGAGATAAAAATTAATTTGAACTTGAGCAATTTTCACCTAAATTTATTTAATATTGTCATTATTTAACCAAAGATACGTGATGCTATTGATATTATTTAATGTGCCAAAGTACTCACGTAGATTATATTCGACAAATGGCAAGTTTCCAAAAATGAACTGTTAAAGGGTATCAAATGTGTTAAAATAAATCATAACCAATTTTACTCACATGTTATGTATTTTTGCAAAATAACAACGTTAACAATCTAGTAACAAGGTCCATCCTCTAACCCATCATCTTCATCCTCGTATCCCTCGCCATTATCAAAATAGTTATTTGCATAATCTGTACCATCATCCATTTCCTCATCTTCCTCATCATCTTCATTCACAATTTCATTTTCTTCCTCTTCGTCGGGTAACTCTTGTTTCACTGTCGCGTTCAATGTGCCATTGTTCTCAATAGTTTCCAATTTATTCAAGTGTTCCTCGACGTCTTTCTCGGTCTTTATCTTCACTGTTGCTGCTGCTGCTGTTGTTGTTGCTGTCTTCTTTATTTTCTTTGCCAATAGTTTGGGTCTCAGTTCAGTGGGAAACATAGCCCAATCAAAATGATTTCTACCCTGTGGTACCTGAGCCATCAATGTGTTGATTTTATCAAGTTCCTTGTGATCTTCTTTTACGATCTGTTCTTTAACTGAGAGTTTTATATGTGCAGGTGAGGATCTTAAATTGTCGATAAAGTCTTCTTTTAACCTTGACAGGTACTTTGTTTCAATTGATATCTACAGTTTAATAAATTATGATTGATTACTATTATATGTATATGTTAAAATACTAACATTTAACTCAATCGGTTTATGGTCCAAAATTGGAAACAACGGCGGTGGTTGAGTAACAGGTCCTGGCAAACCTTCATTATTTCCAACACCCAAGGAACTTAGTTGTTCTCTACTGAATGATTTATTATTTCCGCGGCCACGTCCTCCACGACTCATTGTTTCAACTCAATTTTCTTATCACTTGTTGATGGTTTCACTTCCTCACACTGAGCTTGAAACTCTTCCAAGTCGTAAATAACTCTGATGATTAAGGAGCAACTCGGACAAGTTGCAACTTCTTCTCCTTCTAACAACTCTTCCTATAAAATACAGGTTTGAAACTAACTTTGAAACGAGTTTCATTTGTTATTATGCTATTATTACCTTCGTGATTTGGAATCTATCACCACATGGACATGGATAATAATATGTCTCTTCTTCTTCGTCGTATTCAAAATCTTCAATCTCAATTTCGTCATGAAATACGGTCATTACTAATTCGTAAATATTTGATTTAATGTTTTCACCATTCACGCACGCTTTATAGAAACTATTACTGGGGTTATGTTTGCATTTTATGCTCAATAAGTTGCCTACGAATAACTAAAATGAAAGCAAAGAAAATGCGTAAATTCCTCTATGAATGAAACTAACAGACCCCACAAATGCCACTAATCATTTGATGTTATCTTTTATAGCCTTATAATTTCATTCATGGTCCAGGATCTTTGTTAATTATAACTCTCTTGTTGCACCATCCTAACAACTCATGTCTGACCCAACCACAAACCCAACTGTTTTTATGCGCGTCTCACGAGATTCATCCAACAATAAAAAAAAAATGCGTATAACAATATAAATGCTATGATTGTACTGATCGATTCCTTATTAAATATAGTTTGATTTGATATATACATTTACCCCTAAAGATTGTCACCCAAAACTTAGTCACAGCTTTCATTCCTACTCACTCTTACTTTCACTTATCTACTCTACCCTCTCTTACCTATCTCTATTGGTGGGAACTAACTCAACCATTTCACCACTACCCTTATGCCACCCTACTTTTGTTGTATTTCGTAGAGCTGGCTTGAGGGGTTGGATGAATTTCGATTCATTCTGTCTCCAACTCTGAGTAAGTTCACATCAATTATCTCTACCGATATCTCTCGCATGTAATCGTGACTTAACTTGTACAACGTGTAACTGTGATTGGTGAGGTTGACTAGGTTCCTTCATTGCTTCCCCGACTAAGAAGTAACCTGGTGTTAAGGGCTGTGAGTCATCAATGCCCTCTGAAATTGATGTTAATGGCCTGGAATTTAAGATTGCCTCTATTTGGCATAACAAGGCGCACATTTCTTCGTGTGTTAATAGTGCATTACCCACACTGGCTCGCAAGTGTCTCTTCATGCTTTCAACACCTGCCTCCCATAAACCTCCATGGTGTGGTGCTCTTGCAGGTATACATTTGCAATCTATTTGATTCTTTGACAATTCTGCGGCGACTGGATTGTCAGAATTTTCTCGATGAAATAACTCGCTCAGTTCTCGTAGTTCCAGATCGGCACCAACGAAATTAGTTCCATTGTCTGACCAGATTGCAACAACTCTGCCTCGCCGAGATATGAAACGACGAAGGGCAGCGATGTAAGCTTCTGAGATTAAAACCGAAACCAATTCTAAATGATTGGCATTTGTAGCAAAGCAGGCGAATACTGCAATGTAGGCCTTCGTGGTTTTTTTTTTAGATCTACGTGAACCCTCCTTAATTATAACGGGACCGGCAAAGTCAATTCCGGTAGTGCTGAATGGTTTAGATGGTACGACTCTGGCGGTCGGAAAACTTGCCATCCCATGATTGAAAATCTGTGGTTTTAACCGTAAGCAAGTGACACATTTGCTTAGAGTTGGTTGCCTTTATGGAATTCAACAAGTTAAAGTTATTGACTTTGATGACAGTCTCCAACATGTTGAGTGAGAGTCGAACAGACGAGCAGTACAGTCGTTTAAATTCACTCCACTCCTAGTTAAGAACGTTATTTACAATTGAAACTCTTTAATTTCTACATTGATTAAACGTGGTAATTTGACTTTAACTACGCGTTTAATTTTGAGCAATACTGATTTAGGACGGCAATAGTGTCGTTCGAATCAGCAGTTGAGCTAATTAACAATGGATATTATAAAACTAACCATCAATACTTTTCATGTCAACTAATATGATTTAGAAACTAGAAATATCAGAAATAAACATCAACGTCTCTTTTACGTCACTTATGCCTTACGTCTCTTATGTCACTCTTACTTTGACTTATCTACTCTACCCTCTCTTACCTGTCTCTATCGGAGGGAACTAACTCAGCCATTTCATCACCACCCTTATGCCTCCCTACTTTTCTGTATTTCGTAGAGCTGGCTTGAGGGGTTGGATGAATTTCGATTCACTCTGTCTCCAAATCTGAGTAAGTTCACATCCATTATCTCTACCGATATCTCTCGCATGTAATCGTGACTTAACTTGTATAACGTGTAACTGTGACTCCATTTTGAACTACATAACTTTCGTTTGTGAATAAAGAACTTACGAACGTAATTTCGAATACGTGTTAAATTGTGAGCATCATCGAACCCGCATACAACCACCCTACAAATCCATTGTATCTACCAGTACTGTTATGATCAGCTGTAGATTGTGCTAATCATTACTTGATCAAAATCATGAATATAATACGCTTATTATAGAACAAGATTAGAAAAGGAGGAACATCGCACTGTAAAGCGCGCCTGAAACCCACAACAAGACACACCTAGGACGGTCACCAAAACGAAGGTGTGACTCATGGCAGATGAGGATTGCCATGAAAACCCTGCAGTTTAAACAGGACAACGACTTATTAAAGTATACAGAGAAGGATTTTATCTCTAGAATAACCTGTGTTTAACTTACCAATAACTCGGGCAAAGGATTATATGAGGTCCGTTTTAACCTCATTTGTACACTTTCTTCTTATCTGTATTTCATCTCAAATAATGAAGAAAAACTCTATGACGATTAATGTGAATAGTTTATTATCTAATAAAATGAAAGAAAAATGAAACAGCATTTTTACATGGCATATACCATGAAAACATAGATAACTAAAATGGTTGCCATTGCTTCCAAGTATTCACATGTTAAGAAGTAGTTTGACAATAAAAAAGATTCGTTAAATAATAGTTCACGAAAGAATTGTTAGAAAAGCAACTGAATAGCAAAATCAAATATTTCAACAATTTGTTAATCCAGATAAGTAAATCCATATTAACCCAAAAACGTAAGAATAAAAGTAGGTTCGTCCTGAATGTCATACGGAAACGATAGGCAATGCTTAAGATCCCTTCCATCATCCTTCTGTGTCCTACTGTTAATTGTAGTAACAAGATCGTTGATAACCACTTCAATTGAGTAGTCATAGGGTCCTTCACTCTCCGGGGAGTGGACTTCGTAGAGATACCAATAGATTCTGGTTTCAATCATATTGATGTAATCAACCTCTGAGACGTAGTTAAATCGGAAGACTTTCCCATCATAGGAGAAGAAACCAGGTCGTAAATCGGCACGCAGAGTATCAATCATCTCCATACTATGCTCAGCAATCATGTGCTGAAAGTACTCCTTCTTGTAAAATGACGTATAACACAAATGACAGGCAATCGGACGCATGGGACAAGTCAACTGATGCCCGCGGTGCTCCAAATTATTTATATACTTGAAGCAACCATTGTCAATGTACAAGCAAGGTTTCTTCAAAAGACCCATCAATCCCTTCAGCTGTATGAGTACATTGCTCATGGCGCAACGACAAAGGGGGCAGCTTCCCAGTTGCAATCTGCAGGCAGAACACACATTATGCCCATTTACGCACTGATAGCAAGTATCAGTGATTGTATCCAAACAAACGGGACACTCGTAATCTTTCAAAGTTGACCAAATCGCACACTCAAAGGGCTCAATCTCTTCATACCTCTCGAAGTAGATCTTGATGTTGTACGTTTTGTTTTCCTTCAAATTTGGTATCGGCATGATGCCAGCATCTTCAGGGAAGATAAGCTTGTTATCATTGCATCTCACGTCACTGTAACGACGAAACTCGGTACCTTCCTGGACGAGTTTGTACATGAATTTCATCTCTCGATGAGTATCTGCCACATTTTTCACACTGAGACTGATAGTATCTCCAGCTTTTTTCACCAGGGCGACCAATGATGTACTCCCACAGGATAGATGATATGCGTAGATGCCAGTAAAATTGTGTGGAGCCTGCGGGAACGTTATTCTCACGTTCGCCACCGGTCTGTTAATAGTGATGGTCTCCATTAGATGAGATCGTTTCAAGTGCGTCATCATATCAGTAACAGATTTGAAGTGTAATTTGCAGAAGCAGTACATATTAAACTTGCATGTGATTTCGTGGACGATGATGTTCTCGTAGACACAACGAAACTTGCAACCGTTGGTGCTGTACTTGCATGGGTACTGACCGTAGGAGAGCATGCTTTCGAGGACCCCGTTGCGATATGCGATGTGGGTGCTCTTCTTATAGCATGTACCGCAAATATTCAAGCCGCCATCAACGACGTAGATTTCGTGATGCAACCAGGATTGACATTGTGCGCATACCAATATGTCAGCATCAAATCGGTTTCGGTTGTATTTTCTGTACAGTTCGATTAGTTCTCCCACAGAGCAAGTTATTGGTTCTTTGCTCATGATGATTCTTGCGCTATGGATTTGGAAATCTTTTAATCATCCAATATTAGACATCCACTTTTGAAAAGTGGAAAGGAGTCTGGCAAACAAGAGAGTACAAGAAAGAACAGCAAACCACAAAAAGGATAGTAAGGAAATCAAAAAGGAAGCATGCGAGGAATTTAGGGTGAAATTAGAAAAAAAAAACTACTTTAACAATCAAAAGGTATTCTTCAAAACTTTGAAAGGGCTAAGAGGAAACAAGAAGCAGGTGCTAATAAGCATACAGGATAAACAAGGTAAAATGTTAACGAATGGAGAAGAAGTCATAGAGAGATGGAAGAGATACTTTGAAGAACTGTTGAACGAAGATTGCGTAGATGACAAGGACGAACATTCAGAAATAGAGAAGAATGAAGAACAGATAGATGAAATCACAGAAGAAGAAATGGAAAGAGCAATTGCATTGATGAAGGTAGCAAAGGCTCCAGGAGTAGAAAAGATCACGGCAGAGATGGTACAAATGATGGGTAAGGAAGGAAAAGAATATATGTTGGGCTTGTTGAATAGAATTTGGAGAGAAGAGATAGGATTAATACTCCCGATATATAAGATAGGAGATAGACATGATTGCAAGAATTGCAGAGGAATAACCCTACTGGGAACAGTGACGAAATTGTGGGAAAAGATACTGGAAAGGAGGATAAGGGAACAAGTGGAAGACAAGTTAGCTGAATCCCAAAGTGGATTCAGGCCGAGTAGATGTACGCAAGATCACGTATTTACACTTAAGTTGATAAGGGAAAGGAGCATCGACGTAGACAAGAAAACATATGTAGCTTTTGTTGATATGGAAAAAGGAAATCACGAAACAAGGCGTGAGGCAGGGTGGAAGTTTGAGCCCCTTACTTTTCATTATATTTATGAATGACATAATCGAGGAAGTAGCAAAGAGGACGAAGGAGTTCAAGCTGGGATATCATAAAATGTGAAGTACAGGAATCAGGGAATGTGCGTTTGCAGATGATGTGGTAGTACTGGCAGGTAGCGTGAAGGAGTTGGAAGACAAGGTAAACATCTGACAGGAAGAATTAAAGAGAAACGGTATGAAGATGAATATTGGGAAAACAAAAGTAATGGCAATTGGGAGAAGAAAAGAAAGTGAAAGAATGAAGGTGAAGATAGGGAACACAGAACTAGACGAAGTTGAGCACTACAAATATTTAGGAGTGGAATTGGACAATAAAGGATTGCAATGACAAGACATCAACACGAGGATAGCGAAGACCAATAAAGTATATTTTGCACTAAATAAGTATATATTCAACAAAAGAGAGCTGTCAACAAGGACAAAAGTAAGAATCTATAAAGCAGTGTATCGACCTATATTAACATATGGTTGCGAAACATGGAATTGTAACCGAAGAGAGTTAAGCCGAATAATAGCAACAGAGATGAAATGCCTGAGAAGAGT
>JAODAC010022401.1:0-18161 GCA_027575185.1 Mimaenictus wilsoni
TATGCCATGATATCGCGGCAATTAGCCAAGAGGTCCGGACTTCCAAATAAAGTCGTTATCGGCCGGACTTTTGGTATTGCGACGTCATGCGCCATTAGGAGATAAGTTAGCATGTAACTTTAGGTTTAGAGTTAGAAAATAAAGTTATTAGTTATATGGATTTCATCGTGGTCACATAGTACCCTCCACCATCCCTGCACTCCGCTGTCTTGCTACCAGCGTCACGGGCTCGACTTAGATATTGCTCAGTGCTCAGAACTTGTGCTCGCGGACCTGCACATCATCTGCAGCGTACGCACACTGAGCATACACCATTTTTAATTTCTATTATTTACATATTATTTTAGAAAGAATTAAAAAATAATCTCTTCTATCAGCATCGACGCGATCATGATTTTGTTTTCATCAACATATTCCACTCTGAATTTGCAACACTTGTTGTTTGAACATCTTGAGGCACCCTCGTCTAGTTTCGGAGAAAGTGGAGTGTATATGTCCTCTTATGAACGGATCAATTGAAAATCGCATACTTTAATCGGCATTTTAGAGCACTTGAACCGAGTCAAAAAGATGGCTCTCTCAAAATTTGTACTCCTTTGGGTCATATTAACAACATATGTAAAGGAAAAGAGGTACGCTCGATTTGTATTTTTTATATTATCTTATTGAAATTTCTAATAAAATTCTTTTCTGGGATGTTTACTAACTGCACAGCGGTTACTACTTCTATTCCTAAATCTGTTTTTATCATAGCCTCTACTGTCTGTTTTCTCCAATTTCTAGTCCTCTGATTAATCTGATTTTATCGTAATCAATGCTTTACAATCATAATAAATGTTTTGTTTCAATTAACCTTCATATGAACAGTCATAATCCTTGCTTTCCTGTTAAAACGCATGTAATAAATTTGTGGCTCTTTTTTCAAAAACAAAATAGGAAAATGGTAGCACTGAGACCACTGCTGCCATCTAGACGCAGAACGTAAACCTGAATTAATGGAATATGCACTGAATTCGATCGATGTGGAAAAGCACGTAAATACTCCAACACCAGGCGGCAACTCATGCAAGTGACCGAGAAATACGCCCCACTGCTCGGCCTTACGACACGACTCATAGTCAGCAGGACCACTAGCTCGAACACAAACTCCTAAATCAGCAGTTCGCTGTGCGGTCCGCGTTCGAGTGCAACACTGTTCTCGTTTTCTTTGCCTGCGACGAATACCTTTACAAATATTTTAACTTCTACCGCTACATTTGTAATCAACGTTAACGCAAGTGTTACAGCCACCAAAAGGCCCAAAACATCCAGAAAGCAAATTGAGCAAAGAGGTAGTTTAAACATACAATATTCTTTCTTTTATTGGTCGAATCCATGCTCTGAAAATCAATAAACTTTCGGCGGTTGCTTCCTTCGCGGGTCCAGTATGAAATATTGATCATTCGCCGGCCTCGTATTCAAATTGTTACTAAATTATTGTTTCGTATATACATCGAGTACAATTTATTTAACCTTCGCATGCGTAGAATTTGGACATGAAATCATTATAATCATTATTTCTGCAACGTTTTGTGCGCACGCATTCAAATTTTATAACAATATTCGGGCGACATTGGAGCAAATGTTTGTTTGTGAATACGCGTTAATAATTGAAAACAATTTTTGCAACACATAGATTCAAGTTCGAATGAATAATCTAAACCTAGTTACAAAGCGTTGTAATCGTTTACTGATAAGATATAGATAGGCGTGTTGTCACTAGCCGATCGACATGACAGTTACATAATGGAAGTTTTTTTTTATAAAATAACGACAAATATCACAAAAACCGGTTTGTGGCATCCGGACGTTTTCGCTTTGCAAAAATTTAATTATGTGTTGGCGTTTTTAGCTTAGGTTCACAGCCAACTACTTGGAATTTCACATCCAATTCCTTTAATCAATGGGAGACAATAAGCAGTTCTCGTAAGTTAACAATTAATATGTGATTTAGATAAAACAAATTGCATGCAATTTACACACCTATTTGTTATCTTTATTGGTTGATCTTTAGATTTATGCCACATGATTTGTGTAAATAGTTATTGTACGTTTTTAAGCATATCAAAGGCCTATAAAATTACTATGACCATAAATAAGCCAAATGCTTGCAGTCCCCGAACAAGACAAATCGCTATCGATATGTACCGATACTTGCAGACATTTCCGGTGTCGATATTTTATAATGAAATTTAGGTGGCTCAGTGTTACGTACTACAATGTACACAAAGCTTCTAATCCTTAGTAATTATCTAGGAATTGTAGAATGGAACCTAAAATTTTTTGGAGGACCTATATTTGTCAACTATATTTTGTTTGAACAATTTTAAGGAAATTTATTTTAATTTATGTTTTTCGTGTTAGCACCAGTTCGTAGTTTACTTAAATAGCGATTCGTGTTATATTAGAGTAATTAAATTTTGCATTATATCTTTTTACAGTTTATTACCCAAGATTGTAAATGGTGGCATTGCTGGAATAATTGGAGTATCGTGCGTATTTCCGCTCGATTTAGTTAAGACCAGGCTGCAGAATCAACAGATTGGACCAAATGGGGAACGCATGTATAAATCTATGTAAGTGGCTCATTTCGAAAACATTAAGAAGACCCTACGCGACCGGTACCATGTAATGGCAAAATGAGGAACTAAAACGTGAAAATCAAACTTTGTTCTAAAATATTTTCTAATCTGCATTAAATATAGTTTGTTTTGATATCCACATTTACGCTGTTCTTGGGTAATTATTGAAATATCGAGTTTTAGAGTTTTCATTTATTTCATATTTCCCGTATTGCTAGGATTATAAATCATGCACCAATCAATTCCGCGTGAATGAAACTTGTGTCTAATAACAGCGACGATTTCAGTGACAGAAAAATGTCTTGAAATTACTTAATTACGCCTAACAGTAACAAAACAGTAAAATAAATAACGAACTCACTTAAGTTAACTTGCTTCCCTCCTTTTGCCCTTTCCCTTATAATTTGATTCACCAAATCCACATTCTCCAACCATTCTCTTACATTCATTCTCACAGAATCACACTCATTTATCTACCTATCCTGTACACCCATACCTTCCCTCGCTATATGTTCCCACGTATCCACCCCATCTCGACACAGTGTACACATCTTAAATTCATCCCCATCCAAACTTTCCTTCCTTGCTCTTCGGATCCACACCTCGCCCTTGTCATAACACGCTTATTCTTCTTCTTATATATATATGTTGAACTGTGGTTGATTGTAGCTGCCTGTGTGTTGGGTTGTAAGTGCTGTTCAGAATGCTTTTGTTGCGGTCCGTTTCTGCTAGGCAAATTTTGTGCGCTTTTGAGTCTTTGTGGGTGCAACTAAGTTTGCAACGTACATGAGCCTTCTTGCTTCCCGATCAGCAAAAAGAAGTTTCAGTTCGGTCCAGTTTCTTCAAACGTTAGACACCACCACGAGTTTTCGAGGATTTCTCTTCCCGCCATTCCCATACCTCTTTCACCAACCTTCCATTCTTCATTTTGCTCAATCTCTCCTCATATCTCGCCACCTTGCTTACCGTTTCCCATTTCATAGGCATTCTCTCGGTCTCTTGCAGAACTATATACCTGGATGTTATTCTTTCAAGCCCTAGGAGGTCTTTTATAAACCACGCCTGCTCTTTTTCAAGGACCTCCCATTCGCCTAATCCCCACACCTCAACTCCATAAAACAACCGGCGGCTTCACACACACCTACCACAATCTGAACAACATATCCTAATTACCCCCCCCCAGGTTTTATCCCAATTCCATTTCATTCCCGCTCACGCCACCCTAGCTTTGACTTAAGTCAATTTTATATGCTCCCTCACGTATCATTCGCTTTAAAAATTAACCCCAGCTATTTAAAAACATACACCCTCTCAAACACTTCCCCCTTCCATTCCAAGCTCTCTATGCTTCTCCTTCCCCCAGCATTCTTAAATATCATCCACTTCGTCTTTTACACATTCACATTGAAACTCCTTTTATCCAGATATCTTTCTATTCTCCTTATCATACTTTGCATACTTGCCCTCTCCCTTCTTCCCTACACTTCTACCCTAGCCAACAGTACCACATCGTCCGCGTAAGCCAACAACCATATTTTCGTTTTACCTATCACCACCCCATCCTGTCCCTTCCGTAACACTTCTTCCATATCGCTCAAGTACATATTGAAGAGGAGTGGGCTCATGGGGCACCCTTGTTTTACTCTTTCACATTTGAATCTCTCAGACACACTTTCACCCTTCCCCATGTTTCCTCATATACTCTTTGCACTCAAACTATTATTACCCCGCTTACACCTTGTTTCTTCAGATATTCCAGTAATTTCCCTCGTGGCACCGCATCATATGCAGGTTTTATGTCTAAAAATACCTCATACATGCTTTCCCTCCGTGTCACCACTTCCCCCACTATTCACGCTAATGTGGCTAATTGTTCTCTCGTTTCCCTACCCCTCCTAAAGCCCCCCTGGTACTCTGGCATTAGGCCTCTCGACTTTACCTCTACTTCCAATCGGTGATTTACCATAACCATCATGACTTTAAACGTTGCCCTCATAATGGTTATTCCCCGATAATTACCCACTTCGGATCGATCATCATTTTAATGTACGGGCACTATCACGCCTTCCGTAAACGTTCTATTTAAAATAATAATAATAATGTTTTTTGTGGGTATACCCTAAAATATATGTATTTTTGTGCTTCCAAAAACCCTCTGGATATTTCTTCATAAATCTACCAACTTCAATAATCTATAACATTTACTCTAGATAATTAACCGGACTGGCTGTTTCACGAATTTTTGCGAAATTTAATTCTGAATCGACTAATATATGATTTGTTTATATAGAAATGTGGCAAATGCAAATAAAAGTGGGATCTTTAAAAGAAGTCATTTCAAGCCATTTTTCTGACAGCGAAAATGTCGTTTTATTCATACAAAAGAAAAAAGAAAAAAAGGGTGGGAGACGTGATGTTCACTGCATTTTCGATGATAAGGAAACTCAGAAATTCTAGGAACTTAGATTTATTATTTAGCCATTTATTTTTTAATTTTTCATTTATTTCTTAACTCTGATACTTTGCTGTTGGAATGCGAAAATTTATTTCCGTTAACTATTACTTTCGATTTGTTGTTTATTGATTTTTGATTAAATATTATTAATTGAGATTTATCCGGGTTAGGGAACAATCTCCATTTATTAAACCATGCCATTATGTAATTTTCTTGCGTCTGTCATGAATCCATTGCACTTTGTAGGTTGCTGCTATGAGAGATCAGCACGGTGCGGTGTCATCGGCATATAGTAAGAAATAATTTTGTTTCTAAAAGTACTGTGAATTTGCGTCATCGTTATCATGACAACATATATTATAGCAATGGAGACAACGGAGATCCTTGTGGTACTTCTTGATTTATAGATCTTACAGATGATAGCACTGAGCTATGGCTTATTTGAGTTGATCAACAATGTAGAAACTATGCAACAATTGTAATTAGATATTTTGGAGTACCAATTTTATGCAATTTCTATAGAAGGCCCATTGCCAAGCAGAATCGAATGCTTTATTTATATCAATAAATAATTCACAGGTGAAGTAGCTTGGTTGCTTGGACATTACTTATTAATGTAACTAGTTTTTTTTTGGTGATTTACCCTGTTGAAACCCGAATTGGTACTTTGGAATCCTCGTACTTGCTTTTTCTTCAAGTTAAATTTTAATCATTCAATCCAAAAATCGGCCCAATAATGGGGCTGTTCATCGTCGTTAATATCAACGTCGGCACACCTCCGCGGGCAGACCATCGTGGGTTCTCATCATCGTCGTAAAATTTCATCGGGATAGCATCTTCTCGGCAGAGTTATAAAACATGAACGGTTGCTTTAATTATTATAAAAACATGCAGTATTATTCATTATTACATTATATATCATATTCTTTTTGAATTAAAAAAAAATATCATATATAGTTTTTGAAATACATGTACTTATATTTACCATATACCTTACATGGAAGCAATGAAATTAAGATGCTATAAAATATATTTTTATATCAAATTTGGTATTAATCCAAGCAGAATTTCATTCCACATTCAACGGCTAAATATATTCAATCTACCAAGTCGAAACTGAAGCTGCTCTTGATGTTATTCCTACTGAAGTTGTTTTTTATTAGATTAAATAGTAAATGTAAATATTTTGATTGACATGTATAATTTATTGGGGGTAGGTTGTAAAATTTTACCCTCACTGTTGGATATTTATCTACCTTCTCTCAATATTGACCGTCGCGGTGGTCGAGACGCCAAGGGGTCCCCTTTTTCTACTTGCTCTACTTTTTCTTATCATCGAAATAGTATTCTTTAAATAAAAACTAATTCCGCTTGGAATGATACCAAATTCCGATATGAAAATGTAATTTACAATGTGTTATTAACATCTTGATTTCATCGCTTCATAATGTATATGGTAAATATAAGTACAGGTATTTCAAAAATTCAAAAAGAATCTGGTAGCTAATATTTTTATAATAATTAAAGTAACCGTTCATGTTTTATAATACTGACGGTGAAGTGTCCTCACGATGGTTAGTCCGACTTTGAAATGAATACGCGATGGTCAGTCAACGGAGAAGTGCCCGACGTTGATTTGAACCACGATGCCAGTACATTGAAGTTGTTTCCTCTAAATTGACATTGAGATCTCTATTCTTCCAAATATACTTTTTAGCAGGTTTCAATTTTCTTTAAGTTTAATTGGTCAAAATTTACGTTCTCTGTGGGTTCAAAGGTAAATACCCAACATTTAGGCGTAAAGTTTAAGAATGAGCATTCTATAACATGCAGATTAGAAAATATTTTAGAACAAAGTTTGAATTTCACGTTTTAGTTCCTCATTTTGCCGTTACGTGGTATCGATCGCATAGGGTCCTCTTAAGTACATACTTATCTAAATATTATTCAAGTCAGTAATATTTACATAGTTTTATCTTCTTACATATTTTAAATAACAAACTAAACAAGTTTGTGCTCCTGCCACTATCGTTGATTTGAACTTGCCAATGATTATATAAATAGTCACGGGCAAAGCGCGTTAAAAATATATGTCGCTTGCAAAAATTGCGCGTTTTGTGATTCTTATTAATATCTCTGTTATTTTCTTGCTTTTAGGTTTGATTGCTTTAAAAAGACCTACAAGGCCGAAGGGTACTTCGGTATGTATCGAGGCTCCGCCGTAAATATTTTATTAATTACACCGGAAAAAGCCATCAAACTTGCAGCGAATGATTTCTTCAGACATCATTTGACCACAAAAGATGGGTATGTTTTAATTTTTTAGATTGGTTGACTTTCATTCAGGTTGTATGGGATTATGTTTAGAAAATTGCCAATTAGCCGCCAGATGGCGGCAGGTGGTTTGGCTGGACTTTGCCAAATTATCATTACGACCCCAATGGAGTTGTTGAAGATTCAGATGCAGGATGCTGGACGCGTGGCAGCTGCAGCTAAAGCTGGTAAATATATCAACCGTTAAAGGCATGAACTCTGGATCCGGTCTTGCCGTACCGCTTCTTTGCATTTGTTTCTGCAGATAATATAATCTGGATTCAGGAAATTGTGGAGGGTGAAATCTCAATTTATACTGTCACCAGGGTTTGAAACCGGGACCTTTGCGTATACAACATTTGTGCGTAACTTCACACAATTAATAGTGCACTTATAATAGATTAATCGTCTACCATTACAATTAATAGTTATAAAGCAATACACGTAATACGAAATCATTTTCCTTTAATATCAGGATGTGCTATGACATTTCATAGCACATCGTGTCAAGATGGAATATTTCAATCTCAAGGTGGAACATTATTCCAAAGAATACATTCTTCCTGTACCATACACTCTAACACGAGTTAGAACCGCAGGAAGACTCCATATCACAGATTACTATATGGTTTGTGGCGGTCCAGACCACACATGTATTAGATTCTCTCAATTTCAACTCTCCAAATCTTCCAAACTTACACATCTCTTTCCACTCTTTGCATGCATTCCAAGCGCAATTATATCTTTCTCTTCGCCCCTGGCGCTTTTCCTCTGTCGAGTATAAGTACTATAAGTATAGTATAAGTACTATCGCTCTTTCTTTAGTGCACCCTCGAAGCCTTTATATTTCTTTACCTCGGGGACTTAGTATTCTGCTACCAAATGCGCAACATTGCTGTTCCCTTCGTCTTTCCATTGTTAACTATTTTTCTTACTTGTGTGATATATAAACTATTCCTTATTCCCAAACAATTGCAACATTACTCGCAATCAACGGCATACCGTACTCCAGAGCTATATTCTAATTAAGTATTATATATTCTAATTAACTAATCCTAGTACTCTTGCATCAAGTATTGGGTAAATTGCTCTATTGGTGATTTCCTAGCATGGAATTGTGCTCGGCTGGTTTCGAAAGTAATTTCTTGATGTTCTTTGCTATGTCATATGAGTCGTATACCAACATATGTAGGTATCACTTCGTAGATCTTTCTCCACCAAAGCCTACAATTGTATCAATTGACATTTCAAATGGTTTTGTTGCTGGACCAAAATGTGACAATGGTCTTATACTTCGCTTTCCCTCTGGATTTATTTCTAATGCATGTATCACAATATTTACAAACTTTTCCATTATATTTTTAGCTGTGAAATATGGGCAAATTCTATTGGTTATTTATTTAATTCCTACTTCTTTCGTCAGCTCTTAACGTAATTTTTCAGATAAAATTATTTTTTCTTTATTTCTATTTTTTGTATATAGGACGGGGTTCCTTTTCTATTAAAGTTTTTCTATTGTATTTTTAATGAACTATTTCTTTCTATAATGAATACATCAGTGCATTTATCAATTTCGAAAATATTTATTTTTGTGTTAATTAAACCTTTCGTTTTAGTCACACCTTTGATTGATTTTATAAATATTCTATTCATTCATATCTTCTCTTATTTTTTAAGCTTAACTAATTTAGAATTTATTTGAGAGACTTGAGCACCTGTATCGTATGTTCCATTTATATTTAGTTTATCTTCTAATAATATTTTTACCTCTATCAATGATGTGATTATTCGTTTTTTGCTCTGTATTCAGGTCTACTTCTATCATTAGGTAGCTTTCCGTTATTCGTACGGTTTTCAATTTTTGCTTTGAAACCAACACGAGTCCTGCGGGTGATATCTAATTCCTTCATTTAAATTCTCACAGTTTCTGTATAGCTTCTTCTCTTCAAATTTCTTATTATCTTTCTTGGATCAACGAAAATTCACCGCTGTAAAATCACCGTCGTAAATTCACCGCTCGTTAAATCACTGCTAGTAAAATAACCGCGTGTCTCCTTAACTTCACGCTCTTTAGTAGCAAATGCCCCTCAACGAGCAACTTCTTCTGTTCTCCATGAGTTTCAATCATTGTTAAGAAATATTTCGCAATTAATTAGCAGACACGTTCTATCAACAACGGTTTGACAATCGATGAGACCCATTCACGAATGTGCTGAGCAATTAACGTCTTAAAGCTTATTATTAGTTCGGTGAGGAACACGGGCACCAACATTTTCTGTATATATGCTCAAATTTCACAGCTGATTTGTTTTCATTACGATTATACGATAATACCACATAAATCTGATTGACTTAACACAGACGCCTTCGTTTTAGACGTCAATTTCATTTAAATTAATTTAAATTAATTATATGCACGCAATACTTTTGCTTAAGGAATAATATCCGCTTTATGCGCAATGGCCCCGGGCACCACCCAACGCCCGGGATGAATTTTCCTATCAGTGATTTTTATCAGCGGTGAATTTACCAGCGGTGATTTAGTAGCAGTTATTGTTCCGCGGTGAATTAACTAGCTCCCATCTTTCTTTTCTTCCTTCTTCTTTATATTACATTTTAATCTCGAAAGATTGTCACATTTTCTTATCTCATGAAGTAGACCGTTGAATCAACACATTTTCTCTATCTATTTTAGTATGTGGCTCTCCCCTGCTATGCACTTTTGTCTGCCTACAATTAGGCTTGTTTTTAAATCCATTTTTGGGGGATTAATCCCGTGTTTTCATCACTTCGCATATTCATATTTTGTGTGTTGCGATTTTCCACTTTTCCTTGTCGTGTTTGTTCCATCCAATTTTTAATCCCTGCCACTTTCAAATTGTTTGTTATCTCATCTAAGCATCTTTTCCTTGATCTCCATCTTCCTCTTTGATTTTAGAACCCAGTTTAAAATTTGTTTGGCTGGTGCTACTTCTGTCATTCTCCATACATGCCCTAACCATTCTGCCCATCTTTGCTTTATTTTTCTGAGAATCAAGTCATTTTCCAACTTCTCTTCTATCTATTCTAAACAAATTCTGGTAACTCAGTTTCTATTAGCATCACTAGTGTCTTAATTTTAATATCCTTGTCCATGTCTAGCAATAATCTCTCCTTTTTAATTGCATATTCCATCAATGACCCATCTTTGAATCCATCCCTTGTCCGCAAATGACTCGATGAATTTATTCTTCCATTCGGACCATCCAGCTTGCATTGAAAATGATGCTGAGTGCCAGTCTAAACAAGATTTGTCTAAAAATAATCTTAATATTTCAATTCTTGTATTATCTCCCTAATTTCAAATCTATTACATTCTCTTTCAAATGTCTCCAACTATTTTTTGCATTTAAGTGTTTTCTTAATATTTTCCATTATATTATCTTCTACTATCTGCTCATCATAAATAAACTTTCTCCATTTCCTGTTTGTTTTTTTTTTTGTTTCTTGGTCCCTTTGGTTGAGGGTTTTCTTCACTCTCTTGTAATTATCTGTCTCATTATGGTTCATTATGATGAGACATATATTTTTTTGCTTCTGGCAGCACATAATTTATATTGTCTTCTGTTGCAATAGACTTTATCACCATTACCTTACACATTCTGTCGCTTTGTGCTGCGACATATTTAAATGTGAATTGCAGTCTTTTTGTCATTATAACGAAAAATTGTCGTTAAAACAATAAGAATAATTAAATATAAGACTTATAAATAAGACAATTTTTGAATGATCTCACTCTTTCTTTCATATTTGTTTAACCAATTTCGTATCTCAATTTACAGCTGGCAAAAAAGTAGAAAAAACATCTGCCACTAAATTAACAGTTCAGCTATTGAAGAAACATGGTATTCTTGGATTGTACAAGGGCACTGCGGCCACAGCGCTTCGTGATGTTTCATTCTCAATTGTATATTTCCCCCTGTTTGCCACCTTAAATGATCTGGGTCCAAGGAAAGAAGGATCAAGTATGATTAGTATATTTCCATAAACATGAATGTCACAATTTTGTTTGTATGTGGCAGATGAGGCAGTATTCTGGTGTTCGTTCCTGTCCGGCTGTGTGGCTGGGTCCACTGCAGCCCTGTTTGTCAACCCCTTTGATGTTATCAAAACCAGACTGCAGGCTCTAACAAAAGCCGAAGGTGAGCGATCGTACAATGGAATCCTCGACGCCGTTATGTAAGTATAATATGTCGTAAGATCTACTGGAGAAAGCATAATATTATTTCATATTTTTAGCAAAACTCTGAAATACGAAGGTCCTACGGCGTTCTTCAAGGGTGGTGCTTGCCGTATGATTGTGATTGCGCCGTTGTTTGGTATTGCACAAACCATATATTATCTCGGCGTGGCTGAAAAACTTCTGGGCATTCAAAAATGAGACTAAGGAGGATTTAGCAAAAATCAAATGTGTTTTTAACTGCCCGTAAAAATTCCATATTGTTAATTAAGTATCGTTGTCAATATTAGCTGATTCACTGTTGATAACCATACAAATGGCGTAAATATTTCAATGGAAAACATAACATACACATTGATTCTAAACGGTGTCACATATCTTTTCGACGTAATTCGTATTAGAAATGGCTTTTTATCATGGATTGAGATTATTTTTGGAGAGATTTGTTTTATTATAATTTTATTTCGTGAGCTTCCATGTACATGTAGGTCAATATTCGCAGAGATTGTTGTATTGATACAAAGAAGATGTGCAATTGATGTTTAAACATTCTATTCACACATACATGCTGTGTTTTCGTTATTATTTATTTTTAAATGTTGTGATAATTAGAGAATGCATACAAATGACGGACTTAAATATGACAATACTTGGGAAACGAACTTCTGAGATGCGCCACTATAAACTGTTAACATGTCAATTTCTTGCTGGCAGAGTCTATATTTTAATCATTGTTATGGAATGTAGATATTCACTAGATAATAAAGGGCAGAGTGATCCAAAGAGTATTGTTTCTATCTTCACACACATCCCAAGCAAAATGTATGCAAAGTTACAACAATTTTACTCCATAGGAACTAACAGAACAGAGCACTATTTCAAGAAGTGCAACAAGAACAGATAATATCAGGAGAACCAGTGAATATAACAGAAAATGGAGTTGCAACTCTCGAACGAGACGCACGCGTTTGATGTGCGCTCTCGAACGAGACGCACGTGTGCGCCATAGACTAACCATAAAAAAAGTTTTTAACACGAGTTATTCGCAATCCCCACAAGTAAGTGGAATTAGTCACTTCAATCCCACTGTTTTGTACATACCAGTGATTAAAACGCGGTGATACATAAGTCGTTAACCATTTGCCGATACCGCTTATTGCTGTAAACGGCCTCCCATCATGGAAGGATCTAATGATACAGGGTTGGATAACCAGTCAGATATGGAGTGGCAGGTTGCACCCACGAAAAAATTCACAAAACCAGCCTACCTCCTAAAAGAACTCCGGACGAACAACTTAATGCAATAAAATCCAAGATACTGGCCCTTAAAAAAACAGGAAATGCTACTAGCACAGTGTCCTTCAACTGCATCAAAGGTCGTTCTACCAATCATACCAAATCCAAACAACACTCACACTGCCACAAAAACTCCACCAACAGCCCAAATCAAAACACAACTCACCAACCACAATACCACCTACTGCAACACATACCAATCCACTTCTAAACCAACAAAATCACGATACTCACACATATAAATATCACATCACAACCACAGAATATATGTCGAGACTACAATTCGACTTGTGGACGAATTTAGATATGAATTCCCCCACGCTAGAATTGTCATTAAGTAACTTCACTAGTAGAGGAATAATCCAATCGTTTGCGCATGTTAATGGACAAAAGAATCAGCCATCAAATATCAACCCATCATTCTGTGCTATCATCAAATCAATTGAAGGTTATCGACAATGTTATCAGTGATACCTTGAAGGTGCAAAACATTTTGCATCGATATTGTAAACGGATTACATCTCGAGCGACGAACAATCCAACACACCTAATTAGAATTATTACTGGCTGTGCCGCTTCCTTTCACAAGTCACTTCAATCAGAATTTTTATTTAAACACAAGCATTATCCGGTAAGTGAGAGCATCCCTCCTCCACCAATTCCAACCCCCTGCTCTAAATGTCATCAATTTTCTCACGAAACAGAAAAATTATCTTCACCACTAATATACAAAAAATGCCAAGGCAATCATTCCACAAATACATGTACATCACCCGAACCTCTTAAATACGTTGCCTGCAAATCGACAGACCACCAGGCGTGGTCGCTGAAATGTCCTAAACACCTAAAAACTCCGAGGGAGGAAGTGCCAATTGGGAAAATTAAAGTTGCTAATAAAACGTCACACGAAGAAGATAGGGATGTCAAACAGAATAGCCGAATCCATTCACCTATAACAGTCCACGATCATATCGTGGAAAACCTATTACAGAACTATAAACTCGGACAACATTTCGGACAGAAGTTAATTAAGAATCTGCGACGAACATTCCAAGATACTTTCAAAATAGACACTGTCGTAAATTTTATTAATGGAAACTATATGTACATAATTATGATTGACATGGTAGACTCTGATTGGCCTTCCCCGACAGAGCCTATTTTCGGTCTCCAAGTTTGTCATTCTAAGTAATCATGTATAAGTGCATTAAAATTCTGTACAAATCGGACCTTCTTGATTCACTTCATTGTGTTACAATCTATCACCCACACTCATTCCTTAACTCCTATTGGCTCTCATTTGCAATCTTTGATAGGGCTAATGCAAAAATGCAACTTTTTGATATTATTTACTAGTCATTATTATTTTTACTTTGTTGGAATGTACAACCTTTTTTTTAACTTTGTAAACACCTTGTATCATGAAACTTTGCTGAAGGACCAGAATGGTCGATGGCCCGGTCCGATAGGACCAAATACAAATATATATGGTAGAGAAGGCGATTAAGTCTGCAGTGAAGAACGCCGGATAACTGGTGTCTAACAAATATTTGATCCATACCATCATTTGAGATATGAGATTATCAATGAAGTATTGATCTATTATAAGTTATAGCAAAACAAATATATGTATTATATTTCCATTTTCGCTTGACCTTCAGCATCGTGACTATTTGGAATTGACTAACAGTCAAGGATTATCTAGGAATCTTCTTGAACTTAGGTTTACCTCATATTCTAAAATACATGGTGTTAGGAGGACTAAATCAGACATTTCATATATTCATAAACTTTGTTACTTTTAATTAAAAAAACCCAATATACTGTTGCCAAGTTGAAAAAAACTAGACAATTCCTTTGCCGTAACTAAGAAACTAAATTAAAAAACTTACAGTTTCTATCATCATAATATATTTCTCCACAAGTTTCCACTCTTGATCATATTTAGGCTCCGGATGATGAAACGATAATAACAAGCACCGTATAACTTCGGATTACTAAGTAAATACCTCTCAGATAAATCCAGTTCTCTCCTCATCAAAAAGCAAACACTCCAACGAATATCACTGAGTATATTATCAACCAATTATTTACTATTTTCCTGGCGATTTACAACAGTTTCCGAGTCGACAGCAGCAAAATACAGAATTACTTTCTGTATATCTTCAAGATTTTTCGCATCATGATGAATGATATTACCTTCTGAGAAGATAATTGACTGTGTATATCCTCCCACAATTAATTGAATCCTTCAAGATTTGGCAATTCTTTCAGATTTTTAAATACATGTAGAATAACTAGGCAAATTACACCCGAAAATTGCATAAATTGTTGAATACTTTGTGCTGTACTAGTAACATTTGTATCTTTAGATGATTTTTGGTTTAGTTTTGATTGATAACCCGTAAAAGATGATGTAACTCGATCCAGAGATGTTTCAATGTTGTTAAATAAATTCAGTTTGTTATCTACATTTTCGATTGATAACGGTTCTTGTAGATATTCCTTTAAAGCAATGTTTCCCAATGTGGGGCCCACGCTCCACAGGGGGGCATTAAAAAATTGCCTCGACACGACTTTAACTCTTTCGCTTTGGGTTATTTAAATGCAATGCTAAATATCGGTGACAATTTTGACAAAAAAGGCAAATTCTTGAAAAATGCTGTAAATAATTATTAGGTATAATTTCGTTTGACGTTACCAAAATATCAACTGGGTAATTAGCGTAATTAGAGTCGTCAACTAAACTTCGTCAGGGATTCACCGCGGAGTGCGCCGCCTGTCGCGCGAAACCCCAGACGCTTTAAAACTCGCTAAGCAACACAGTTGTTTGCACCTAATTTGAACCTAATGAAAGATGCGAATCCAGAAATGGTTACTGTACATTGGGCTATTCATAAGGAAAACTTGGTAGCTAAAAATATCTCGCCTGTTCTAAATGAACTACTACATGCAGTAATAAAGTATGTTAATACTATTAAAGCTAGTGCTAAATGTGAGCGTTTTTTCAGGATATTTTGTGAACAACAAAATGAAGAACATGTGAGACTTTTACTTCATACTGAAGTAAGATGGCTCTCCAGGGGAAATTGCTTGAAAAGATTTATGCAACTGTTTCATACTCTTATTGTTAGTGAATTTTTGAGCGACAAACCTGAAATGAAGTATCTGTTAACAATCGATGGCAAAGCATTTGTAAGTTATTTAGCCGATGTCTTTGAAAAACTAAATATATTAAATAAGCAACTTCAAGGACCAAATAAAACACTTGTCGATGCAAAAACAAAGATATTTGGTTTCATTACCAACATAGTTATATCAAAAACACATTAACAACAAAAACTTTGAACAGTTTCATTGGCTCCAAAAATGTGAAGTAACTGATACCGGTCTATTAGTTATTGTCAATCATTTGAATATTGTATGCGCTGATTTAGAGGAAACATTATCTGATTTGAAACAAATTGATTTCCTAACATGAATGTTGCAGCCAATATTAGTGGATTTGTCTGGTATATCAAATATGCAGTATCAAGAAGAACTCGCAGAGTTGTAAAATGATGAATCCGTAAAAACTTTATTTAATATAAAAGGAGCGATGGCATGCATGACTTTGTGAAGAAACTGAAACTAAATACGCAAATGCAACCAAATGTGCAAGAAAACTTTTACTACCGTTTTCATCTTCATATTTAGCTGAATGCGGATTTAGTGCTGTAAATAATTTACTGATAAAAAAAGGAAATTGGCTTGATATAACACAACGTGGAGACTTGAGATTAAAGCTATGTAAATTGGAACCTAATATAAAATCTCTGTGCAACAAGCATCAAGCGCAAGGATCGCACTAAATGAATATAGAAAAATCTATATTAAAATTATTTTGAATTTTATTTTTATTATTTTTTTTATTTTTTTTGATAACAATCTCATAGTGATTTCTTCCTAAAACTTATCATTTATATTTCTTAAGGGAACAAAACAATTTTTAAAGGTTAAAAATTATGTATGGGGGCATAAAAATTTTAGAAATGTTAAGGTGGGGCATGGCCTAAAAATATTGGGAAACTCTGCTTTAAAGTGTTTAGAGGTGAGACAACTCCATCTGCATTAAATTCTTCTTTTTGTAAAGTAACATTTCTTCAGTAAACTTAGCATTTCTGAAATGAATAAACATTGTTTATATGTATCGTTTTTGAAGATACTACTCACAGTTCTCTGAATTTTTGTTCCATAACTCTTTTTCTATAATTCCAATAGGTGTAAACATCAGGATTTTTCTCCAAAATACTCGCACAAATTGCAAAACTTTAAATATTGTACGGATCCTGACGTCTGGTTGCATTATAGACCCATAGACTAGAAGTCATTGTTTCTCCTTCTGCTCGATAAGTTGTTGCTCTTCAGTTGAGCGTACTTTTACACAACCGTGCTACGAATACTTAAATACTTAGAAATAGTGAATGAATTAGTTCAAAACATTCGTTTGGCAATAGAAGCAAGTCTCTAACCTCAAAAATCACCAATTTACCATTTTTAAATTTTAAGAGTATAAAGTATTATATTGAGGTTATATTAACCAAGTAGAGTTAAGAAAGATAAAGGAATTTAATTCAGATCAAAACAATGATTAAAAATTAATAAAAGGATGAATAAAATGGAATGTTATAAAAATTCCAGGACTAAACATCACAAATCATATATAGTATTTATGTATAAAATAAATGTTTAATTGTTATCAATAATTATATAAACACAACAAATATTAATGTGTTGATTTAACATAGTGTCAAAACAGATATAACAACACAAATAAATAGAAATAACAATATAAATTAAGAGGATCGGGTCCGACCGGTACCACGTAGCGGCAAAATGGTACCAATGAGCGGAACTTAAACGTGAAATTTAAACTTCACAGTGAGACGCAAATGTCTGCTTTCTTTGTTTCTCACAGTCCGTCTCTCACAAGTTTTGTTTATTTAGATTTTAGTGAAGTCGAATGCGATAATACAAATGTACTTGCAGATTGTGCGACCTCGCTTGAATTATTTCTTCATTGCAATAACATGAATTGAAATGAGCATTGAAATCCTCATCAACCCGAATGAAGTTTATGTTTCGTATTTGCTCACCTACATTATCACCTGCGATAATTACAATCTCTTATTTTCCTCAACCTTTATTATACATGCATTTCGCAATAAGAACAACATTATTAATTATAATAACAAAAGGTTGAGACCAGTGGCCGCAC
>JAODAC010022412.1:0-18155 GCA_027575185.1 Mimaenictus wilsoni
ATTTATAAAAATGTTTTGATTTTTGGTGTTTCTATCATTAGTACGAAATTTATCACAGTTTTTTCTTTTTGGTATGTTTTTGGTATGTATGTATGAGTTCAAGATGTTTTTCTAACAGCGAGAATGCCGACATTATTAAACACATTTCTTGCAATAGTACTTTTAAATATTTAAAACGAAAAATTGTCGCAGCAGTTTGTAACAGGGTTCATCATGAATAAAAAAATAGAGGAAGTAATTTCAAGTCAACTTCTATGAGTGCTAACAATCGGTTCTAAGTAATCAAATAAAAAAAGTGTTACAAGAGATTAATGCAATATACATGCTGAATCGAATAGTGCATTATTTATACATCAAGAAATAAGGGCACTGTGAATAAATAGGATAATTTCTTGCGATCGGCAATGTTGACGTTATTAGACTCAACTTCATCGATATATAACATAATTTCTAATCATGTAATCGATTGCTGGAGATAGTGGTACTTTTCATTCTGAGTCAAATGGTATATGATTTATATTCATAGAAAGAAGGTAAATATAAAGCAAAATGAAATATTTGGTCAACGTAATCTCAAGGCATTTTTCTTTCAAGGCATTTGGCAGTGAAATCGTTGCCATTAGTAGACTCAACTTTCAAGAGATATACTATCGGTTCCAAGTAATCAAATGAAAAAATGTCACAAGAGTTTGAGTACATATTCATCCTGAATCGATTTGTGAATGATTTATACTTCTAGAAATAAAGGAAATGGAAATAAAAATGGAATGTTTACAACGTGAATTTTTTTTTTAAATTGGCAATGTTGGCGTTGTTAGACTCAACTTCAACTATAGATAAAATTATTTCTAAACATGTAATGGAAATATTGTTGTAGGAGTATCAATTTTTATTCTGAATCGAATGGTATATGAATTATGTACATATGCAGAAGAAAAATAGCAATAAAAGCGAAATATTTAGGGGAAAACATCGCCGATATTAGAATCTATATTCATGAGTAATAATATCGGTTGTAAGTAATTAAATGAAAAAGCGTCGCAGCAGTTTGAAGATATTTTCACGCTGAATCGATTTATGCATTGTTTATAATTGTGGAAATACAGGAAAAGTGAAAAAAACTCTAAAACTTGTCGTTTGATGGAAAATACGTTTTATAAACGATATATTTTTCAACAATTACGCCTAGGAGCGTAGGAGCGTATATAACATAATATATATTTGATGAAGAATAGATCTGTATAAGATTGGATTATCCGTCATCTTCATAAGCAAGGAGGAGCTTCGATTCAGTCATTCATAATAACAATTCGATAAAATCCCTACGAGTCCAACAAAATATGTTCAAATATATGTAATATTATTGATGTTATGTTTATTTTATAATTTTTTGGTAACGGAAAGGTGTATTTTTAATATATTATAGTATAATATGCTATTAACGATGATCTAAATTGATCAATAAATTACGATAATTAAATTTTGATTGAGCTATTAATTTCGCTAAGTGCTTATTGGAGACAATCGAATCCTTCACCTTAACCTTTCGCACAATTTAATTACTTAATCCCAATCAACATCAGCATAATTAACTCTGCCGGAAACGCTAATCAAATTTATACTCTCTTAAACTGATTGACGAGAAATTTATACCCTACGTCTGACGTCCCATAAAAATTTAACGACTTTTAAAGAGATATTTGTAGAACATGTTTTCCATTTTTCCATCAGCTTCACCAACCAAAGTAAAATAGGAAACTCGATATTACATAAGAAAGTGAAAGGTAGTAATATTTATTACATCTACTGTATACACTTCTATTGAATACATTTCTATTTTCCTCCTTATCCCTTGTCGCCTCCAGGATACAAATGGATTGAAACGTGCGAATATTGAGCTAGCGTATGTGTAGTAAGGAGGTTATGTTTAGCGGAACAGCGTATTGTGAATGCCACCTACGGTGTTTCAACTACGGTGGAGGCGCCGGGTTTTTGTTGGTAGAGGAGCTGAGTTTCACCTTTTCGAAATTAATTTCGCTTTTTCGCATACCTGCACGAGCCGAATCATCACAATTCAATTCCATTATATTCTCCACGGCATGGACAGCATGAGTGGAGTGAATTTTTTTCCTGCGGTTGGTCTTTTTATGATACATTCGTAAAATAAGCCGGAACGGAATAAAATGAAATAAACGCAGGCCAGCCGATATAAAAAAAATACATGGCCGGAATATGAAATGGAAGCGGAACAGATCAGAAAGCGTCATTAATTTTAATGAAAACACATTCGTTTTTTAATTATCATTATTAGAATGTTGGCCGATTTATGAAAAAATCAAATACTACGTATTTTTTACATGAATTGAATTTGGCTCTATCTTGTGGCTATTTTGATGTTAAACAATGGTATAGTAAGATTTTTTATAAGTGTCATTCTTTTTTATATCTGAAACTATTGTAAATACTATATTTCAACAATTGTATACACTTTTGTTGGTTTAAGAACACGCTTCCTTGAAATAACTAAACCACTTGCGCAAAACAAAGAAAGTGTGAAGTATGCTGTCTAAGTGTGATAATGAGTTCTCAAACTATTCGCGTGTTTGCATACATTCCAACATTCGCAATACGCTGGATTAAAACACAAAACTAGCAGCACTTTGGTGTTGTTGCAGTTTGCTGTTGTTCCGAATATATACGACAAACAAAGCAAGCGCCTCCGACATCTACTTGAAGAACTCGCAGAGTTTGAGTTGGACAACCACCATAGCGTTCCTTACTCACTTCTACGAAAAGAATTTAATACAATAAAACAGCGTGTAATATATTTCTTTATTTTTCGGCATTTTTATACGTCCTGCTGCATGTTATGTTGTATCAGTCGCATGTAGCGGTAGTATCTAGTTGTGGGGTTAACGCGTTGTCGCAGGAAAATCAAGTTGCAAAAGTCGCAAGCCAGCAGGAAAATCTCCCAACGAGCAAATGAAGCACAGCGGCGCGAAACACGCAGCATGCGATGAGATGAAAAAAATTACCAGCGCTGTGGAAAACTGGCGGGGACGGTTTTCTGCTATTGTGCAGCAGGCGAAACATTCTGGGCGAATTTTTTTGGCAAATAACCAGAGCGGCAAAATCGCGTCGTGCAAGACCCTGGCCGGAGAGAGCCGAGCATGAATCAACTTGGATGTTTTCCAGCGTTTCGTGCTTTCTTCTGTCTCATTTTTTGTGAGGATTTCTCATATTGTTAGAATACGCAATGAATGAAGGTGATCATAAGTGAAAAATGTAATAAACAGAAGTTCCGTGGTTTATCGGATTCGATTTCTAGCTTAAATTACATCCTATTGTTCTTTATTTCATTGTTTTCTAGAATTTTATTGCTGAGATGTTCTGATTTATAGTTAATAAAAGTTCGTGTTTTAAACGTGTTTAATTAAGTTTGTAACGCACGAGGAGTTTTTAAATACGGGAGAGTGTAATATTAAGTTAATTTATTATGAAAATAGTTCTTGCCAATGAAATAGTTTTTTCACACAACGTTGAACATTTCTGTTTTCATGAAAAACTACTTTGAACAAATTTCATTAAACCACATTCATAATATATCATTCTAATAATATTTGAACATTATATATTTTTTCTTCGATTTACCGAGATCGACAATCCTGGTCATTAACTTTGTTCAATTCTTCTTCAATATTACTGCCAAATTTGATACTAATATTAGTGATTAGAAGAAGAATTCAATTTGATCTGCATCCGCCGGGAATTGAACCCAGTACGTTGTGTCTGAAAATAAGTGAGAAATGCAAGAATCAGATTTTCAGTGGTTTATTATATTAGTTATTCGCTGAAAATATTTAAAAGACTTCTCTATATAATGATTTTTCAGAATTTTATTGCTGAGATTTACTGATCTATGGTTCATTAAATTGTTCTACATATGTATATATAGCAGGGATTTTACACACAGCAAAATACGTAATTAAGGTAATTTATTGCCGAACAGGAACTTAGTTATACCTACTTTTTTAATAATACATTTAAATATTTTATTTTATACTACACTTTTATGAGTTTTTAATATTTTTTATTTTAGTGAGTTTTTCAATACCTTATTATATACCTTATTGAACAGAAGAACATATAATGAAAATCCCTATTAATAATAATAAATATATTTTTATCGCTATCGACCTTCAAGGTCTTTCTGTAAAGTAGGTATATTTTGTTTATTTTATAAATTAATAAAACAAATAAGTTACATAATTGCGAATTACAAACGAGCAAAAAAATGAACATAAAACTTCAATTAAAACGCATAATAGAAATTATACATTATTGCTAAATTATATTGTAGCAATCGAGGTGAAAAGGATGTGAAGGCGTTTTTACTTTGACATGATTTGGGTTGGAGGATTGTATGCATTGAAAAAACGGTATAAATCTATAAACTGCATAGACTCTTAAGTTTCCCTCTTCGTAAAGCTAGGTCCAACAAGGAGGGAGCCAGTAAATTCACCGCGGTAAAATCACCGCGGAACAATCACCGCTACTAAATTACCGCTGGTAAATTCACCGCTACGAAAATTCACCGCGCGAAAACTCACCGCGGGGATTGGGTGGTGCCCGGGGGCATTGCGCCTATAGCAGATAATATTCCGTAAACAAAAGTATTACGTGCATATATAATTAATTTAAATAAAATTGACGTTTAAAACGAAGGTGTCCAAGTTAAGACAATCAGATTCATATGATATTATCATATAATCGTAAGGAAAATCAATCAGTTGTGAAATATGAGTATATATACAGAACATTTTGGTGCCTGTGTTCTTCACCGAACATAAGCGTTAAGAAGTTAATTGTTCAGCATTTTCTCTACACGTTCGTGAATGTGTCTCCTGGGTTATCAAACCGTTGTTGATTGAACTTGTTTGCTAATTAATTGCGAGATATTCCTTAACAATGATTGAAACTCATAGAGGACAAAAGAAGTTGCTCGTTTAGGGGCACTTGTTATTAAAGAGCGCGAAGTTAATAGACGCGGTTAGTTTTCTAGCGGTGAATTTACTTGCGGTGATTTAACAAGCGGTGATTTTTCTTAGCGGTGAATTTACCGCGGTGAATTTACGACGGTGATTTTACAGCGCTAAATTTTCGTAGATCCCAACAAGGAACTTGAAGAAACGGAAACAACCAGAAATTGTTAAGCAAAATAAGATATAAAATTGCAATTAAAACCAACATTACTCACAACATGGGAGAGAAGATTCCTGAAAGACATTTCTTCATTCCATTCGATAGAAATCTCACTATAGGTTTTAGTAGGATAGCTGAACAGATAGATCTGATAGTGGCACATAGGAACAGGAATACTTCAGAAGATATGTATATTGTTCTCGATTTTTTTTTTATAAGTGATTCATCTTCATACAATATTATTTTGTGTATTTTAACAAGTGACTTTAAATAACCTGCTAGGCAACAAAAGATAAAACTAGTATTCAGAACCAACATAGTCATTATTTAGATAGAGTATTGAAGTAAAGGGTGCACATTTGAAGGAATACGTTAAACAACTATCTCCATTCTCATAAAAATCTTATGAACTATATTATCATTTCCTCCCGGAGCGAAGCAAATACCAATCGCTACTTGTCATCTCTGGTCACTGCCAGAGCATCATCAAACAGGCGTAATTTTTAAGAACGCAAGCTAGCCAGAATTCTGCTACACGTGATCGGAAACCTGATCGGTAAAATTGCAAGTGTTTGAAGGATAGAATAAGGAAAATTTGGAATTTACGAAATCAATTGTGAAGATTGTAACAAGAAAAATATATCGCAGACAAACTATCAATTGCCACAAGGTTGAGAGAACATGTCGCTCAATACATAACTGAGTGCTTTGATATGTCAGCAGTTGATTTGCATATTAAAGACAATGGAAATTATTCAACATAATCTAAAATTAATCCAATAAGTCAGTCAGTCATTGCGGTGACCTATTAGAATCTTTTTCAGTAAAAATGTAAACCGGCAGTTTTTATCTCAATTCGTGAGCGTCGGTATAATTGTTTCAAGATAACATATTCTATTTCATACAAAAATATTTTGTTCCTAATGCTAAAACTACGCAAGGAATTGTCAACATTTTACACCAAACTTAATTTATAGAAAATATTTCTTTGCAATTTCGTGCTGTTACATTATACGCTCCACTTGTCTGCCACAAAGCGATGTCTGTTAAAGCACAGAGATAGACACTACTGACAATCCAAAGGCGAACAGCAATAGGAGTTACTGCAGCATACTATGTCTACGGAAGCAGCTCTCGTAATACCTATAGTCCTAATTGACCGAATGGAGGATGAATGCTCGGATAGGTCGGCATCAAAACAGACTAGCCCAAAAGATCATTGACACACAATCAACAGCACACGACAAAACCATAGAAAATGGCCAAGTCGGTGATTCCATTGTCAGAATGGCAAATGGACTAGACTACTGATACCTTTGATGAAACCATGGAAAGAGGTAAGCTTTCCGAACATGGCCGTTTTGGAAATTACATGAACCACTTAGGATAGAGGGCAACAGAAAATGACAGACATGCTAAAAGATTATTCCAATGCCACATCTGGGATAAATATACATTATAATAAGCAACAAAGAAGTTCAGACTCTATATGCAGTATAATGTTGGCAAAATTAGATGTAATAGTAATTGACGGAGTCGACTGTCGGTTGTTGATAAAACATGTTGAATAATTTGGTACAGAATAGAAACACTTTTAAACACTGTTTTACCAGATATTTAGATTTATTTGCGTACGATGCGCATTTCGCCGCGAGGCATCATCAGATACTAACTATTTACAAAGTGCGTTCACATATTTATACAAAAATATTTGGGGGTATAATATTGCGGGTGACGGGAGAGCATAGTAGTAAGTGTAGCTGATTGTTTAAGATAATGCGGACTACGTCTTAAACGACCAGCTAGACTTACTACTACGCTCTTACCTCACAATATTGTACCCCTATTGTATAAATATGTGAACGCACTTTGTAAATTGTTTGTACCTGATGATGATGACGGCGAAATGCGCATCGTACGCAAATAAATCTAAATATCTGGTAAACAGTGTTTCTTTTCTGTACCAGACGTAATAGTGTTGGAATAATGCTACTAATTATTTCTCATACCTTTAAAGCAAAGGAAATGATAGTGAACGCTACATATACACCTGATTTTGCATTGTACATAAGTAAGCTCTACCTGACTTATGGAATAGTAATTTCGATTAGACAGGGGATGGCAATATTACATTCGCAATGTAGCCTTATTTTGTCATAATTCAAAGCTGAATGCATTCACGTAATGTTCATGAGCATATGAGTATTGTTCCATATTTATAAATAAGTTTAAGATATCCCATGTTAATTGTGCTGAGGTCATTTAATAAGTATAAGAAAATATATTAGCTAATTTCTCTCAAGTAATGAGTCCGAGACATTTGAACTAATGATGTTAGTAATTTTATATAATAATAAATGTCATATTGGTAAACGAGGTGTTTTATGTTTATGATATCAAAGTATAACTAAAATACGTTAACTACCATAAAAGTTTCGCCAAGCATATTTTCTGAGGATACTATTTAAATCTGCTTTAATAACAAATATAGAAAGCTGAATATTAAATCAAGATTTTTTTTATTTGTAACATATTCAAATATTTAAAATATTCTTAAAATACTGGCACATTTTATCTGAAATATTGTAAATTTTGGAATAAAGACAATATTAATGATTAACTTAAGTGATTTTTTTTAATAATCTGACAAAATAATGTAAAAACCGGCGGACGAGGTTCGAGTCCTCGAGGCGGGCACCTCTTTGTATGTGAATTATTTACACACATACACACATGTTACAACCACACTCACCCACATATACAACACAACATTCTACACCCTCAACTCCACTCATAACAAACTCAACATTCAACTCTGCAATACAACATACAACACAACACCCAACAATACAACAAGAACACAACTTCCAACAACACAAGAACATACGATAACAAAGATAAAAGAAACCTGTAAATAAAAATATAGTATAAAGAAATAAATATATAGTCGGAAGGACCTCACTGGTCGATAGACTCTAAAATATATGTATTCTTATTAATGTAAAAATTTGAGCCCACCTGGGCAGCATAGATGGTATGATTTCGGTTTATCACGCAGTTGGACGGGGTTCGAGTCCCCGGGGTGGGGCACCCATTATTCACAATTATAACTCGCAACAAATTTACATTAATTCACACCTATACAAACCACACAATTAAAACCACCCTTCTAATCAACAATCGCAAATATGCGCAACTCACAACATTCAATACACATGCGAAAGGATAAAACCTATTAACTAAAACAATCACATACAACAAGAATCCGTATATAAAAAACAATTCAACAGAAGGATCAGCAACAACATCATATGACAATCACCATAATATCATGAAATATACACATAAAAACAATAAAGCAGGGCTAAAGGACCAGTATGGTTGATAGGTCTCTGGATCGAATACAATATTATTTTTGTAAAAATTTGATTTATTGATTGTAATTAAAACATCCTCAAATATAATTAAATTTTACACTTGTTAGAAGACAGCAATCAATCAGAAAACGTCGTGTAAAATCCGGGGAATTATTTTAATCCCGGCATGCACAATCAACAGAGAAAAAACGTAAACGACGCGATGCCAGCCGTGAGTCGCTCCGACAGTTCCGCTGTAAAAAAAGGCAATGATTAATTAAATGCCAACGCTTGATATATGTTAGAAAATTGAATATATCCACGGTATTCACGTCTTAAACGTTATACAACGTTATACCCGTCGAGTTAATTAATATTTCTCACCGAACGCATCAATACCTGATTTTTAATATACGCGAGTGCGGCCGATATAATGGTTTGTCGATGGATCCATCCATTTTCCTTTTTTTTCGGTCAGACTTGAGCCCTCCTCAATTACATCTGTCGGTGTAAGCCAGATCGGCAACCAAGCACCCACAAAAGATGCATAAGCGCTCTTAGATGGAGATGGCGGTCCACGTTTTCCTTGTTTTTCTCCACCAGCGCGTCTTGTTATCATTGGCTCTTAATGTGAAGCGTACGCCTCGGCCCTTTTTTCGCAAACAATAGCTTTTATATTACGATATTTATCATGCAAGGTGACGCGTCGCAGGATATTTGCGCATCTTTTCCCGCCACCGTTATAAATTTCTCACAGGATAAGGTACTCGATTACTTGACGGTCATAATGCTTTCCTTTCCCTTTTTATTTTAGCAATTTTTCTATTGTATACATTATGTAAGAGACAATACAATAAATGTATTTATATTGAAGTTATGTAAATATCAGTATAGTTGAGCGATTATTACTTGGTACTTAAGATGCAATGAGGCACGCTTGAACGGAAAATAATAAAGAAGCGACTTTTGTTTATTGAAAGTTGCTTTGATATCTAGGAAATTATATTGGTAGGTAATATTGCGTATAGTGGGTTAGAAGAACAAATCCTATTGTAAGAAGAAATCGACAAATTGTATACAGGATATTGATTCTCGATTTATTGGAATAATTTATGAAATGAGAATGCGTTACGGGATTAGGATAACAATAATTAGTATGTTCATTATTGATCATTATAACATTGACTACATGAATACTTCAGAATTGTGTGTCAAATCTTCGTCAATATTATTTTAATGGTATTATTATCGGTTAATTCCTACTATATTTTATAATTAATATTATTAATTTATATTAATATGAGTCCTGCAGCGCTCAAACAATTCTTGTTATAATTCTAACATTTCCTAGGTTAACCTAACGAATATTAAACACTGAGTTAAAGAATGTGGCAGAAATGGTCTATTCGTATTTTATCAGGGCGTCTCGCCGGCTTTCTTGTTTCTCAGATAAAAATAGTGGTGATAAAAATTGTTTTAACTTATAACATGATTTCTTCTTGAAAAATATTTTATAACGCAAATGATTTGATAACATTTCTATAAATAAATTTATTGCTAAAAAGAACCGATCCCAAGGTAGGAACATTGACTCACAATTTTAACATTGGTCGTATTGTACTGAGTTAACTCATCAAAAACTACTTCATCGATGGGCAGTTCACCGACGCCAGAGCATCGAGTGCCCATATCATCGACATAAAATTTCATCGAGTAGTCAGATCATCAATTCGCCTATAAAAGAAGAATGGTTGGTTCAATTATTTGGAAAATTTGCAAATATATAGTTTCGAATATAAGCAAAAATGTACATTTCGAATTTTAAAACTACCTAGTATAGTTTTCGAAATAAACACAATTCATTTGATCATGTAAATTATATGTCTATGATGAATAAATGTTACGCTTACACGTAATACATTGATTTTTAATGTAAAATTTTATATCATTCGAAAGTGAAATTTATTACGTGCTCAATGATATAGGTTTTAGTGTTTCTGTTTTAAAAAATTCACAAATATATTTTACGTAACGAGAGAGAATATTTACAATCACCCGATTAAATTTATAAATCATGGTACTTCTTCTTCTGAGAATGGCCTTCCGCTGTAATAGCTGCATGTGATATATTGAATTGTGTTTACTTCGAAAACTATGTTAGGTAATTTTAAAATTCAAAAAGTACGTTATCGCTTACATTGAGAGTTTTCGATTAATTAACCAGGCATTGTCATATTTGTTGCGAACGGCGTGGCAATTTTGAGCCTTTTTTCTGTATGACGCCAAGTTGTTTAGTCTATTCCTAAGTTTATATATTATTTCGATAAAGTGGAGGAATTCGACACACTTTAATCATCTCTGGGCCATTAAGAATGAAATATACGAATACGATAAACCCAAGATGCCCAGAGATTGAAGTGGTTGACGCGACGGGCTGGCGCCTTGCTTACGTCTGGTTTTTGTCACCCTTTCCGGGTGGTCCATGTGCGAGTGTACCATATGCTTGGCGAATATATCGGCTCGCTTAGATACATCCAGAGATCGGACGCACCCGCAGAGAGAGTCACCATAAGACAGGGTGTGACTGCATGCATAGCAATGCGCTGGTGAGGGCGGGATTAGCCTCACCACCTAGATATAAGACTATTGCAAAGGAAGTGGTGGTACCGCAAGGAGGGTTGTGTGTGGGCGGTACGTACCAGCTTCTAGGTTTAAATTTTTACAAAATAAAATCAGTTATCCGAACGCCGTATGAGCCTCTTCTCATCTTTACCTTCCCAAACGCGCAACACGGGCAGCTAGGAGCTGTCGGCCTGATTTCTTCATTTTCTGGACGTATAAGGATTGTATGTGGGCCCAGTGCGTTCACCGTGCTATCGCCAAAGGGTTGCCACTGAGTACACGTCCACTTTCTCTCGCAAATACACCTCTGATCGGAACCCGGTACGTTTACCGCGCCATCAACCAGGGCCGCCGACGTTGGTTTGCGACAATATTCGTTTCTTCATAAATCCGGATACAAACTCTTGTATTCTTATGATAGTCCTATCCTGTTGAAAACGGCGAGGCTAATAGGCAATAAAAAAGGGCATAAAGGAAAAGGTATCCGGTGTCTGGATGCGGATGCCTATATTTAGCCTGACAATTTCTAGTTTAACTGATTTCCGTAGATTTGTAATGGTTGATGCCAAAGATTTTGAAAACTCAGCCGTTAGACGGATAAATATGTCTCGAGCGAGGCGAGTCTGACTGAGGACAATAAATCTTGGGGATGAAAGCGACGCTGGCTGACATTTTGGACGCACCAGCAAACTGACGGGTGGTCTACAGTAGTGAACAAGTGGCGGACCATCACGAATTGCGTGCGGAATAGAGAGGCACCAGTGGTGCATCCCAATTGGACCGGGGTGTGCCTATTTTAGCCACCACGCCGATTTGTTGGTGGAATTTCTCGTAGTGGGAAGTGGGAGTTTGTATATATTTAGTTTTAGGATTTTTGTAAATAAAAATTCAGTTATTACCTAAACTTTGGGGCGTCAACAACTTCTTCCTCGACTTACACATTGGACGGGTAGTCCAGCCCTGCATTTGTTTGTTTCGATACTTTTGTATCATTTTCCCAGTCTCCCAGCGTGGAACTCGGTGGCGACCGTGGTCTTTTGAGTCCGCCTATCTTCTGTTCTAACCCTACCTTGGTCGAGCGTGGCCTTGGTTCTTTCGCGGTTCTGAACATATCCAATTCAGCACAGATGCCAGCGCTCGGCGATTTTACGCGCGCTCCCAGTGGATTCCGACCTTAAAAACTTTGTCTATATACAAATATGTTCTATGCTTGAGAATAAATGTTGTGCAGCGTATCATATAATAGAATGTAGCGAAGGTGTGTTACGAGCATAAATAGATCAGTATAAAATATTGATCTCTCATCCCTATGTAAACAAATTATGTAAAAGAAAAACTTGTATGACAATGGCTCACTTTACATGTAGTAATTTATGTAATAACGTGAAACGATTGACAATAATGACGATTGCTGAGTATGAATATTAATATTTTTTATGTCCAAGGGTCGTTCAGCTAGCATTCGTTTCCATTGCAATGTAATATATGTGAGAATAAAAGCAATGTTTGTATTTAACGCGTGTCCGTTTTGCGGAGATCAAAGAACGCAATTACACTTCAAATAACGAAGCAATTACGTGCGAAAATATGCGCGACTGTGTTCATAAAGCTCAAAGCTCGCTCTTAAAACGCGCTCGAAGGCGGCGCACAATCAGAGTGAAAAGCGCTTTCACTCAACAAACTGCGGCGTATTTTTAAATAGTGATTTCTTTTACATTGTCAAATTCTGGAAATTCCTGCGAAATAAATTTGAGGAATTGGAAAAATCAGTAGGATGTTTTAAATGAAATCCCTATGAAGAATTTAATGCAGTAAAGTATTTAACTTAAATCAATGATCTTGATCAGTATAGCGGGTATATTATTACATCGTGCAGATCCCGTAGATGGGGTAGAGTTGATTATGTAGTACTGATTGTAAATGTGTGAGTGCGCATACTTGTGTATGTGAATAATTCACACCAGACACAACTGCCCCAAAGACTCTAACCTTCTCCCCCGGCGTGATACCCCGAGGCGCTATCTTAGGAAACTATTAATTTAACATTGAATGTGTAGTTAACCATACTCTAAATGGCAAGAGCCAAGAGTCAGTTTCGGGCCAAAGGGGAGAGACTCCACAGTTTGCTTCCCAGACTTTTAGTACTACGGCATCATCATTTATTGTTTTATTACAGTCTATCCTAACGAATGTAGGACCTACATTATATTTATTAAAATCAATATATTGGTGTAATGTTACTTACTATCTCAGCAAGTTTTCAAAAAGAATATATAAGTAATATTAAATGACTAAATCGCAATGGATTATTATTTATAAAAGAATCCTAATATAAACTATAATATTGACCAAGTTTAAAAAAAATAGTACAATATTTGTATCGTATTACCTAACTTTATTATGACTGTATATTAATCATCTGCATAAGTATACAAAATTCCACCCCTAGAGACATACATATTGTTGTTTAATATTCAAAATATGTATGTATAGTTGCCCAATATCTGACAAGTTAATATAATAAAACTGATCGTTGTTTGAAATCATACTGCAACTGTTTTATAAAATTTAATTATTTACTAAAATCAATTTTAAGTCATAATTCGCTGAAATTCCTGCTTCCCATCATATTTGTGTTGAGGAAGTGTGGCAATCGGCGATGTATTGCATTCGTTTCGGCATCGGTGCTCGTCGACTGCGACAAGAGATCGAATTCACAAATTTGAGCAGCGTGCGCACTCGCTAAGACTTAGCAAAATAAACACCCTCGAGTTTTGCTTTATTTTGAAATATTTATTTTCTGACAAATAATGTATCGCTTTGAAAAGATTTTTTTCTCCTCCTGTTGTATAACATACACATTATATTAACAAGTCGATTAAGTTATGATATACACAACTTTCGGCTGATCTTATCAGTACTGGTAAGTGATGTAGTTCTAAACAAGCAAGATATATAATGGGTCCATAGTAGTTTCAATAGCCCGTCAGCTTGTTATGTGCTGTGCGCGCATGCCGCGCCGCACTAACGACTTACGGAGCGTATGCGCGTACCGTGTGTAGTGGGCTGAATCTGTAAATACACCTAGAACTAAATCTACTCATTATTTTCACATATAATAGTCGTAGAATAAGGATCTGCACATAACCGGTAACGCACGGCCATTTGTTAGGCGTTCCCAATAAAATCTGGCCTCAATATGAGTAGTATCAATATATTCACTAATAATTGCATTTCGATGAGCCCTAGAAATATATTTACAATTAATATTATTTATATTAATAATTTTCGTTATTATTGTTATTTGAATAAATACCGTTATTATTATAAAGGTCTAGTAATACATAAATAGTACTTCATTTTGTTGGTAGATATACAATTTATTAATCAAATTACATATTTCAATATGATATTCTATAATAAATAAAAATATATATGATCAAAACAAATGCATATAGAATATTGCATATTTCGGATATTACTCTTTCATTTGTATCTATCAATAATAAATATATTTAATATAGAATCCATTTTCATTTTAGTCTGGTTCAATTTTATGATTTCAAAGTTAAATGGAAACACACTGGAAATAACATGAACAAATTCTTCTAAATTTTAAAAGCAAAATACGTCAATTTTGTGATACGCAGTGAATATATAACAGATATCTGTATAAACACAGTTCACTGAGTTACTCAATAGTTGGAAGAAGGAATAAGAGGACCAAACATGGATCAGAGGAATCAGATCCACTCCAAGAGTTGGAACAAATTTTATTTTACTCTAATGAGCATACTTTATAGTTAACCAACCTTTACAGTAAATATGTGTATTCGTTGTTAAACACAGAAAATTTTTGTTAACATACTTCGAAAGTGATTCACGCAGTTCCTCAAAAGCTGGAATAAGATAGAAGCGGATATCACATACCTTAAAGGAATTAAGCCCACTTATGAATTATGGGAAGACATACATTTCTATAATGGTCAATATATTTTATAGTTAGGATCGACCAAATATCACCATATATCCATCGTCCATTGGACATCATTAATTTTGAAATGTAGTTATATTATATACAGGTGCTGACATACATTCGGTATACTGACATACATATCATATGGTACAGAACAGAGTTCTATGCAAAAGTTACCCGAAAAATATTCAAATGTTAACAATTGTTCAGATGATTATTGTTAGACCTACTTAGTAATGCAGGAAGGTATTATATTTTTCTGTGATTGTCTGAATTCTTAATAGGTAGTATCGGTGAAATATAAGCGCATACAAACATATCGTTGTACAGAACAGCTATCTGTATAAAAACCTCGAACAAAGTTCACACAAAGTGTTGGCAGCCGTTATTGCTTGCTCGTTGTTTATTTTCCAAGTACTTTGTAGGTTTTATGAGGGTGAATGGAAAGTATAGATATTGGAAAGAAAAGACAACTTTTGGACCGCAAGATTGCAATTGAAAGATATTTATGGCTGGCACATTTAGCGATTTGAGTGATTTTTGTAAAGCTTAGACGATTTGATGGTGCTTTGTCCGAGACCAGAAGGTGGTACCTTCTGTACTGTTACGAATGGCGACATGTGCAGCGCAGATATTTGGGGCTCAAGGGTAGCATTTTATGGCACACCTTGTGGATGTTGAGAGAGCAAGTGGTAGGCAGGGTATGCCCGGATTGTCCGAGGGTATGCGAGAAGAGTGGATGTACGAAGTAGAAATGAATGGTGTGGGAGTGTTGGAGGTGTGGACCTCAGTTGAGGCGTTGTAATATTTTTATAAAGAAAGTTAGTCACATCTGAAACTTCGTCGTATCAACTTCTCTCTGCAGCTAAATCATTACTCTCAGCGAACGGGTAGTTCGATTGCTGATTGATAAAAGATCCGCATCGGTATGCAGGTTGATGCAACAGTCGATCAATGATTGGAGTAAGAAAAAAATGAGGAACACTTGCCGCAAATGTGTTAGACCTAGTTAGCTGGGCAACTGTGATATTTTAAAACAAATAAATTATATGTATATTCGGTTGGCAGTATGATGTTTGCTGGGTCAGCAAGTTATAAAACCCTGAACAATCATTAAAATATGAAAGGGATATAATTTTCTAAAAATAACATCCGAGATTTAAATGCAACTCTTATGAAAGATATCTAAGAAAGAAAAATTTATGACGACACGCTAATGCCACTCGTGCCACTCTGAGAAGAAAAAAAGTGCCAGAAAGGCGCAGGCGCCTCTTTTGCACGCTGGCAAAAACTTTACGCGCTGCAGATTACGCATTGAGTTATGTTGCGTTAAAAATTCGCCATGTTTTCCTTTTTGTGCATAATAAAATTCCACGCTGCGTTCTTCTTACGCGAAGTAGCCGAGTTGATAAATTGCCAGGTAATTCAACGCTTATTTCGCCTTCCCATTCACCTTGTAACCCCTAGCTAGTGCTAGTTGAAACTTGGAACTTTTTCATTAATTATGAAAATGAAAATGAATTAGGCGTCCGTTGCAACTTGGCAATGCCCTAAGAGGAGCCCATGCGAAAATCAAAAGCTCTTTGAGACGGCCGCCAGCTACTTGCTTGTATGTACTTTGAAATAAGTAGTAATGTAAAAAGCTGAGCTTAGCAGAGTTTGGCTGTACTGGGACTAGGTTTTGGGTGAAAGGATTGACGGGGCTTGAAAGGGGTGAAAGAGTAGCGCGATGCTCGCGGGGCGTTTTTATCAGGCGTCGTCTCTTAGAGTTGGACTCGTAGTTTTTCAAGTTTCGAGTATTCTAGGAAGCGCATTCAAGCGTTGGAAAATTTCTTATCGTACAAACGTGTGAAAATGGGCGCTGGTGGTGACATCCCCAAGGCATCGTCCGTGAATTTTGCGAAATAATGAAATGTATTTTGTTTTCTTTTTGCAGAACAATGGATGGACGCGTTTTACTGTTTTTGCTGATCAGCTATTGGATGAACGGTAAGTAATTATACATATTTTTATTAGTATTTACATTCTTTTTAAAGAATTAAGAATTTCCAGACAGAACATTTATAGCCTGGAAATTCTTAATTTGTGTTTAGTCTTTCTAAATGAAGTGAAATCTAATATAATATGTAGGTATAGGTATAATATATAGATAAATGCAAATGTTTTCCACGTTTGGATTAAAATCTGTGTAAGTGAACGTTTGCACCCTCACAAATACACTCGGTGTAAACATGTATATATCTCAGCGAGTTCTGATATCGGGGACTGAACGAGACACACCTGGCGTTTATCTGGATAGCCCTCTTCAAATCAAAAGGCCCGCACAACTTTTACCTTCAGCTGTAGAAGTGCATCTTTTTGTAAATTCCATAAAAGCCAACGTTCAACTTATTTTAGCTGGTTGTTGATTTATTATTATTTATTTCAAAATTTTGAAAGTTCTTTAAATTAAATAATATTCCAATACATGAAATTGTATATAAAATACTATTACCTGTTATCACACGCTTCATATTATAATTGTAAACCTCTTTATTGATTGAGGGAAATTAGGTATTCACCGTTATATTAAAAATATTTCCAAATGTACTTCAATTCAATAGAACATATAGAACATATAAATAATTGCAATTGTTTTATGCATTTATTAACATCCAGCTGTGTAAATGCACGGTCGATTCATCATAAATCAATTCTGTGCAAGCATATCAATATTTCCTTTGCTTTGGTAACTGATGACTAAGAGACTCAGCGGATGTCTTTCTTGGTAATCCGCTTTATATGCAAGGACCCGCAGTATTTTTTAACTTCCTCCATATTACGCTCGACTTATTTCCTAAGCTGATTAGTAATTATGGAACTAAAACTACTATAAGCGCATTAACTTAGGGAGTGAATTGGTGAATACAAGCCGAATGTAGACAACGTATGCCTCAATAACTAACAATCCCATTGTAACTTGTCTTTTTTTTATAATATGAATTTATCATTTATCATTT
>JAODAC010022423.1:0-18146 GCA_027575185.1 Mimaenictus wilsoni
GCAAAATAATATAAAGGTGAATAGTTCTATAAAAGATAATTGTTGATATGTAAATTACTTATATTGACGTTCATCACATCTAGTTAAACTCTAGACATGTTTAGAGCTTGCAGACAGTTATGATCATGTTGTGTGTCAAGCCGTTGTTACACTTCTTGTTAATCCTGTTAGCACATTACTGCTGATGTAGTGCATATAACATGATTAGCTCTGCACATCCTATATTCGCAGTTATGACACCCACAACCGCGACTCTTCCATAATATCATAGTTTATTCTATAACATGTTGCTGTCTCCTGCAAGTAGATTCACCCACTATACATCAAATTATACATACGACGTGATTCTTTTTATATTCCTATACAGCATAATTTATAACTTTGAAATCTTTTAGAATTATATCAATTTAAGTTGCACGAAATAAATTAAATGGGGAATGATAGGAAGTGCAAATATTGATTTTTATTATATGTCATCGTCGAATCGTAGTAATTCGTAATTATGTCGAATTCATGTTTGTCTTGAAATCATGACACATGTGTTTACCCTTTGATGTTAGGGAAGCGAGAGCCCTGTGCACGTAGCGAATTGGGACACAATTTACACGCATGCAAGCGTTCAGACTCGCTCGGAACGGATTTGTTTGCTCAGTTTGTTCAGCAAACTCCGAGTTTGCTATAAGATTGAAAACCTGCAAGCCCGGTACCTCCACCATATGCGGTTGAGAAGCCACGCCGAACGCTCGTCTAAACTTTCATCATCCACTCCTAATGAGATAATTATTCTGCGTATGTTGGCGGGTTTCGGGGGCGTTTATTACAATTATACATAATAGCCGCACCATATTGCGCCCGAATTTAATTTAATGACAGACGAAGGTGGGATCGATAGTGTTGTGCTTTATTTACTTCGCCCACTCTATATATCAGCCATTAAATTAATTGAACGCTGAAAGTTGAGTTAATTACTTCATGTGCACACTTTAATTATGGCAGCGCTGCAGCATGGAGGTGGCGCGGGGGACAACAAACAGCATGGCCAAACAATATGCGATGAAATAGCATCGAAAGAGTTTGCCGGCTGCAGCGGCGACAGGCCGTCTATGATAAATTAAATTCCTCGACCTTTTGTTTGCATTTTATTTTCAATTGATTAAGATATTTTGACGTGTGTAGTATGTGTGAGGGTGTGTATCTAGTTACCTATTCAGCGACGAGAGTAATTGCTTTTTGCGTCAAAGTTTGAGTTTGAGAATTAAAGCCGTACAAATGGTTACACCTCTCGGCGGCGGTGATGGTAGTGGCGATGGTGCCGTCACCGGCAAACGCAACGCTACCGCCACGGTCGTCATGTATGCAGTACGTAATTTGACATGAAAGTAATATTAACTTAAAACGTATCATAAACAAACTAAAAACTAATATTAAAGTGCAGCTGGCGCGGCAGTCGAGCGTCGACGGCGGTGGCGTAGACGGTGGTTGTTGGCGCGTTGGTGTTAGCACTGCAAAAGTTTGGGTTATAGACTCGGCGAGTTGAAACTCCGTCGCGTTATAAAGTAACGCCGGTTATAAGTGCAATAAGGGGCGGCGGAAATACGAATGTGAACATAGCTTGACGCTTTATATAAGTTTGTTAAATTGCAAAGTTGAAAATTTTGAAACGAATAGTTTACATTTTTTAGAAGTAATGATAGTATCGATTTCCTCTATACGCATTAAATTCCTTTATACTTCTTAACCTACGATACATAAAGTGTCATTTCTATGAAATATAAGTTTGAGAATTAGAATTAATGTGGAATAAAAATAAGTCAAACATTTTTAATTTATATGTTAGATCGTTAAGTGGGACAAACGTTGTATATTACCTAATTTAAAATAAGTATATTTACATAATTAATTTACATAAATTAGTGGTAGCGTCTCGGCGAACCACGTAGGAGGAGGATATATATCCGGTTGATTATTGCTTCATTAATATTGGAAACGTTTGTTTTCACTTGTTTGGAGGCAATATCTACTAGGAATCACTACAATAATGGATGCATAGTGGTTGCCCAGCTATGTTCGAACTGCCAAAGCCTACTACTGGCAGAGCGACATGAATTCCCAAAATTAATAAGTTAACGCCACTTGACTTGGTTTTTTAATATATTTATACTAAAATGATATAATTTATATTTATTGTAAAAAGCGTAACAATCTATCGACTTTGATGCATAACAACAGCAATTTTTAGTATTAACTTTTCTATTCTAGTTATGTGACTTATGAGTAGGTAGACTATGAAACACATTTACACTTATTCACTGTTTTGTCTTCCATCCAGTACTATTGAATTTATAATTTTGTCATGTTGTATGGTTATACTGAGCCAGTCGTTGCATGCAAAAAAACAAAAGTTTAACAAAATACATATGAATCGCCGTTAAAATATATCTAAACTAAACTAATAGCAAATAAATTATTTTTCCAGCAAATAAACTATTGATCAATTGTGAAGCTATTGGTTTGTTTAAGCAATGTATGGCACAGTGTAACGATACAACATGTCAAAATTATCGCAGCATTAACATAAATTGCCATGTATATTACATAAGTCATGTTAGTCCAAAATTTTCAGTGCAAGACAGAATTCTGCTTATTACAGGTTCCATAAGAGCTGGTTTTACTGCACCAATTACGCTTGACGCTTAAAGTCGAGAGTCAATTTCAAAAAATGTAAAATAATAATAAAATTATACATTTAATGCCTTATTGCTCTAGATTATCTGGTCCTGGCCAAAATAAGAGGACAATATTATTATGCCCCGAGTTACAAAACACTCTTAAATGTAAATACATGGAAGTGTGTAGATCAAATTGAAATTGCTAAGTTCGTGACAATCTACGGATAATAAGCCTGTCAATATTAAAACCTACCTCATCGCACTCATACGCAATCTGGACAAATTGTACTGCATGCCACCCACCTAATCGGACACACGGTACCCAAAACATAGGATCCCACTAATATACATACACATTTGTTCGTGTTGGACCATTCAGACGCAAGTTATAGCTAGTTATTACGCGCAGGAAGTTTAATCAAGACCATCACCAAGCGCACATCCGGCGTGGAAACACCCTGCCTCTGTGCAAAATCGTTGCAAACAGGTGACCCCCCAGTGTGTTTGCACACGGCCAAGGCAATATACAGATTACGCAAGCCGGCGCTACGTAGCAAAGTTGGCAAGTTTCGCGCATATATGACAAGCCTTAGTCGTTGGCAGACAGGCGGAGAGCCCGATCGACGCGGTATCGAGGGAAATACATATATACGATTCGTGCACGGTATCTATTGCCTTCCCATCGACCTGTAGGACTGGGGTAAACATACGTCAAATAACCGAGCGGCGGCTGACAAAAATGTATTGCTGGTGCAGCCCGCGAAGTTTGCCAAAGCCAAGCCCCAGCCTGTTCGAAACCAAAGCAACCATCGTCGCCAGCCACCACGCACTGCTCACTGCATCATATCACACCCGCCGCCTCCACACGCGCCTCCGCCTCGGTTAAATACCCCGTTGCCAGCCACCGTTTCTCCCTACGCTTCCAGCAGGTATTCATATTTGAGAAGGTGGCGTAAACGCGCGTGAGCGTGAAATAGACGTTCCGACGATGGAATATTGCGAGTCCCTTTGATGTGTGCCAAAAACACGCCAAGAGTCAAACCGCCGCCTCCCCAGCCACCGTCTTTTCAACCACCCCATCCTCACAATCCCTCCCATCTATAACATCCCTTCGATTCGCCGGCGTCTCGTAAAATATACACCGAAAACTCGCATCCGAAACAGCAGCAAGAAAATATGACTTGACGTGTTTTTTTTTTTATATTTTACCATTTCTAGGTGTATGAAAGCGACACATGCTTCCTCCAAAATTCGCCAAAGCAGTGTAAACTGCAACATTGTACGGTTACGTGTGTTAGAAAAGCCAAAATAAATGCCAAAATTTCCCAACGCATTACTTGTTTTACGATCGCAGGCGAGTGCGACAAATGTGTGTCGACATTATGAAATTGTCGCGCGCGCAAGATATGCGTCTACATGCGCAGTTTTATGTCAATGCGGCTGGTAACGGTCCTTTGAGAATTTCCAAGCATATTTAATTTAAAATTCACGCTGTCGGGGCAGAGGATGACAGTTTAGTGGGAGCGCGATGGATAGTTTTGTTACTTTGTAACTTTACTGCAGTTTTGACACGACTAGCCAAAGTTTAACTACATTCTTAGAAGACGCCATGTTTGTTAAAGTTACTTTTCTACTTTAAAAGCTGTAACATGTATGTTAATTTAATATTTAAAAAACATCGTTGCTTAAGAGATAATATATATCTAGCGAGGTCCAAAAACATAAGTCTGGCATCTTAGAACTATCTGATACAAATTTCAAATAAACATTCCAAGATATGATGTAGTTATATCCGAAAGTGTTATTTATTCACTGAATGATTTTCATATCGATAACAAAAATACCTCGGATATCCTTGGAAATAGCTCTGTTAAACGCTGATCATTAGTCAATAATCGATATTTTCAAAGTCTACTGTGGCAAAGACCAGATTATAGTGATTTTTTAGGAATCATTGATTTGCTATTCAGAGAATTTGTGATGAAACGCCACTTGTTTTTAGTTTGATCGTTTTTGTGGCACTCTGTACTCAGCATTACTTTGTGGCTTCAATACCCGTCATTTTTTTTAGTTCACTGAGCATCGACTGCTATCGTCATTAGCTCTATTCAATTTTTTTTCGACGTAGTCATATTAGAGCTAGTAGCTAGTACTCTTGATAAGAAGAATTCATTTTACTATATATCCCTACCGAGAATCGGAAGCGGGTTGGTTGGATTTTCTAGAAATAAAGATAAATTAAAATTTTCCGAAATCGTATATTTTAGCTAAATAAAACCTATCCAAATAAGTTCCATGACCAACAATCATAATTCCCTGCTAGCTGACAAAGGTCGCCCTTCAAAGCAGTAATTCTCTTCAGAAACAATATACTTATGCCAGCACATTTTCAAATTCTCGGAACACTTGAATTAAATACTTTTCGGTATAGCATTGAACACTTCCTGCGATGTAGATATATCTATTAAATTTATGCCAATCTTCACCGTTTCATTAGCCATTTGGTTTCGGCAATAAGAAAAAAATCACATTAAGCCAAATCTAGAGAATAAGATTTGCGGAACCTGATTATTATGTTGTTTTTGGTGTTGAAGATGATGCTCATCCAACGGTTCTTTTGATCCAAATGAAGAAGTTATTGAATAAACAATGCAGTCACATATTTCATGCTCAAACAGCCGAAAAATATGATTGCCAGATCCTTCCAATATACAAATATTCTCAACAACTTTTTAAAATATTCATGGTTATCTGTTATTGTCCTGCTCATCATTATCACATTAAAATGATAATTTAAAATTATTTTTCTCGCAATATCAATAAGATATCGCTAAAATTATTATTGCCTAACATTATTATAAGTACAGAAAATCTGATACAATGAAATATGAAATATACAGCGCAATTATTTTTATTTATCGCTTATAAAATTTACAAAACACACATTCAATACCAGTAAATAAACGAGTTGATTAAATTAGTAAATTAATAAAATATTTCATATTCAAGAATGGTTTGGGATATGGCAAATTAACGTTTAGGAATGCCATAATAAATTGATACATTTTTCAAAAGCGTTCGTAATTAACTCGAGGGGTGGTAAAATCCATAGACAAATATTTGTTTCACAGCATGACTCCGTATGCGAAACTTCCAAAAACAACCCTCCGGCCGCGGTATGGGGTTTTGCCAGGCAGCAGAGCGATATTGCGAACCGAAAACTCGAGTGGAAATCGAGCAATAAGTACACAATTTTAATTGTGTTTCGCGTCTACATGTCGCTGCGCTGCAACACGCTAACTGCGGCCCATTTTGCGGTCGACGAAATTCCGCCGATGTAGTTTATGCCCCGTCGCAGCAGGACACGGCTGGTCGCCAACCGGTGGCAAACAACTTGCCGCCTCCCATGCTCGCCACACATTCACCCTGCTGAAAGAGTATAAATCAACAATGTATGCAAAAATTTCTGCGCCGCCGCGCGAACGAGTGTGTGTTGTTAATAATGTTCTGCGCGTATTTTTTTTCACCCGACGCTCTCCTCCACGGCAATCAATTATGTATACGACCTCGCAGGAGCAGCGTTTCGAATACACATGCCTGCACAACTGACCACCGGCCCCGAAATTAATTACAACCGGGCACAATTTTTTGCACGTCCTGCACGCCGCACATCCGGTCGGCGCGTACTTTTCGCTCTGGTATTTCGGATTTCAAACGCATTTGTGTTTATTTTTATTGCCGTGTGCAATGTGCACTGTGTGTTCTCGCTGCACTTGTGGGGTTTTGCATGTAAAGAGTTTATTTAGACGGGTGTTACGGTGCTAAACGCAAAAAAGAGGGTGATTGTCAGCGTTGCGCTTTCGGGTCGATGCAGCTTTATGACTCAACATTTACTGCTAATGATTATTTCGATTCACGGGAATTTCCATCCATGCCGCGAATTTAACCCCGTCGCATTTCCTGCAATTGTAATGACTAACAAATATAAACTAAACACTGCAACTGCAGTGTTAAATTACCGGTGCAAGATCTTCAATTTTCTAAGAAAATTAGTAAATGACCTTTATAGAAAAATTATTTGCTTCAAAAATATATTGCCACATATTATATATTTTTTGAATGCTCGTGACCAATGGTACCCGAATAAAATACCTAGCTTGATAGCAATTTATATGGTGGGATGCTGATTGCGAGCAGCACTGTAGTGAATTTTTTTAAATGAGATATTTTTTAAACACAAATATTAAGTTAAGAAGTTTTCGCTATATTGGTCTATTTGGGTGTTGCTTTACTCACTTGTTTTCTTTTAAGCAAGTACTTAGTAGTTGTGTGAATGAGATAGGAAAAATCATTACTAAGTACCTACTCTCAAATATAATTCAAACTTCACACTAAAAATTGTTAAATTTCAATTTCAATTAATTAATTTCTTTGTAAATTTATTAATTGTGCTAAATGATTACATATTCTTCTTTGGTATGTCAATACCAAAATACTAGTCTGGGGTCGTTCAAATAAGACTGTATGATAGTAGGTGTGTGAATGAGTTAGGAACAATCATTACTAAATACTTGCTATTAAATAAAAGCAGAATACATTTTTATAGGTGGCATATTATTCGATTGAGGGATAAGGGTGAAAACCCCAATTCATTTTCAAATTCAAATTTTCATAAAATGGCTCATTTTAACAGAATTTAAAAGAGTTTTATCTTGAAGTGATAGAAGTTGGAGAACATATTGATGCTTTGAAACGAACATAGCTTCATATTTACATATGGAGATATACGGCAATTATTTAACTTCAAATGGATAAAATTTTGAATTTAAAATAAATCATATCATAAGAATTGCCCTACGTTATTTATTTAATTTTATTTTTTTGTAATATTATTCATTATTATAAATATGTAAAAAAATCATGTGCATATATGAAACCTGCATTTCAATTATTCGTTCTTGTTAACAATGAGTTGGAGTGTTTAAATACATTCCCATATTACCCGTTTTGTAAATCGACCTCATGTGATTTGCAAATGCACCAAATTTAACCCAATATAACTTCAATAAGTATTAATAACTAACAAATCTATACTGAAATATGTTGAGTTGCGTTAAAACGAAACTGTTTTACTTGTTCGCGTTGGCGATTTGATGGTACACTAACTGTACTGAAATTGATTTTTGCGCACATTCTGCAGGCAAATTTCGTCACCAAGACGCGGAAATTCTGGATTTGATTGCGAAAGATAAAGCTTATGGTTTACAGTTTGAGATATGCTTATATAAAGTGACAGGGCGGAGTAAAACTATGCAATGTGCACGTGCGTAAATCTTGCAACTTTCATCGGCGCATCAAATAGCAGCTAGAATGATCATTGTGGGGCCAGTGTAGGCGGTTGTGCAAAAGGCGACATGTGTAGTTTTATTTGTCGTAAAACTAGCTAATGCAGATGATACATTTTAGTGGAAAATTAAGCTTATTCACGTGCAACCGCTGCGCGCCGAAGCTTTTTATTACCCTTATCCAAAGCGCTTGTAAATAAAATTAATGCCCATTCATAGGCACACAAATTCGCATAAATAACGGACGCGTCGGAAATGGCAAATAAACGATCGCGATTTACATGCTGCAAGGCAGCCAGGATTGCGCAGCGCAATGCGAAAACGCAAACGCCACGCTTATAAATATGCAATATTTCTTCAACAGTCCAATAGATGATTTCATATTTTTTTCCTACCCTACCAACAGATATAATTTATTATATTTCGATTTGATTTAAGTGGGTTAACTTTCAATGAAACAAACTGTGAAAATATTAGGCTATATTGTTGAGTCATAGCATTCCAAGAGCATGCAACATAAATTAGCATATATAATAGACGAAGATTTATAGGACGATAAACCAAAAAATGCGCATAGTAAAAGCTGAGTGCACTAATAAAATAATTAATGACACATAAATCTGAGGTTTTAGGTAAAATTTCCCAGTCCTTGCCAGATGTCAGCACTCTGGAAGCGTACACAATGTAGGTATTTGACCGGAAGTGAAATGCTCCGACCGCCACCACTCTACCAGCACCGCCGCCACCGCCTCAGCTGCCCACTCCTTCAGCTGGTCGCTTTCGAAACTGCCAAGTTCAGACCAAACCGCCACGTTTATAACTTATATCGCACTTCCTGCTCGTAAAGATCAAAACCGACGCTTATAGATTTAAATTGACGCGTTATAATGGGTACTGCACTCGTAAAACCGAAGGGCGGCTGCTTCGATTCGCAACCGCAGCCACCCACCCATCCCACGAAGCAGTGGCCGTCACTGCTGCCACCCCCTAACGCAGCATTGAAAACACTCTCACGGCCCCAGCGCGCCATGTTGGCACATAAACTCGACTTGTTATATCTCTCTCTCTCTCTCTCGCGCGACTTTACCCGTTTCTGACTGATAACGACACCGCCAAATTACATGATTAAAACATTACTATAACAATATACTAAACTCGCGCGCGCTGTACGCTTCCTCCACCACCAAGCCTAACGACTTTATGCATTACGACTTTATTATTTCCGACATTACTTACGTGCTTGCATTCGTTGCCGCCTCCGACAGCCTCGCCAAGACGTCGTAGCAGCCTTCGCGTAATCAACAATGTATAACAACCTTAAAGTTGCGGATGTCTAAAGATGGATCTTGGTTGATGTGATTTTGTTTTGGACTTGTTTGCGTATATTTAGAATTTTGGGAGGGTAAAGAGAATTGACGTTAATGTTGTTGTAAGTTTGTCTCTAAATTTTAGAGCATTAGTTTAACGAAACTAAACGACTTATCATAAAATGCGATCAGTCATATACATTTAAAACAACTAATGTTGGGCCTATTTTTCTTATTACACAAATATTTTTGAAACCTGTTTGGCTTCTTTCAATAATGCAATTTTAATAATGGCAATTAATGGAGTTTAGTAAGCGATGGACAAAAACTGCCGGCAGTGAGCATTAACCTCTAAAACCATCACGTCTTGGATAGTAATTATAATATATTTGTTGAAACAAAGAAAGGTTCCTCGTCTATATTTTGAACCTTATATATCTACCGCGTCACTGCTTAAAACTTATGATACTAAAATTATCCAATCTTTTAAAAGTATTGTGTAATTGAAGCGTCAAAATATAAATGCATAAAGGCGTAGCAATTTATTAGAAGGATCAGTCTTGCGTTACTATTCTATCTTCAAATAAGAAATTACAAATTAATAATGCTACAAGTTTTAATACGCATAACAAAACGATCGTGGTGAATTGTGATTATGGACTATCTCTACGAAGTAAACCAACAGATTATTGACTGATATATTATTGATTGATATATTCCGAACCAAAGAATTTTTAAGTATTCTTCAATCTTTCATGAATATATTTTTTGTAAACCACAGAGTTCGGCTTTCCTTAATTAAAATTAATATAAAATTCCGTTGGTATTAACCTGAGATTTTAATATTAATATTGCTACTTATTACAAGTCATGAAACTGTGCTTCGAGATATTTGCTGATGACATGTAAAGTAAACATTACGACATATAAATCAGTTATTATTTGACGGGATTATTTTATGAGATTAAATTTAAATTAATTTATATATATTGGAGAGAAAGTACTTAGTATGTTGTATCCTAAGTACTTTCTCTCCAATATAATTTCAAAAACTTCACACTAAAATTGCCAAATCCAATATAACTTATAAATTAATTTAAATTATCAACGCTGTCATAATTTTTATAATATTTAACAAGCCTCTGAGTCAAGTCAAAAATATTCAGTTAAGTTGGCTGCCATTAATGCCACTTGCAGCGGCACTGATCCGATGTGCTTAGGGTTATAAACGTGCTCAGTAATTATGGAGATTGTTTCATTAAAATCGTTGTTGTTATTTGCGTTTAGTATGTTTGTTGTCATTTTGTTGCAATAATGGCGTTGTGGTGTTGAACATTCTACCTGAACCTAAACTGTGTCGCTGGTGCCGATTTATTTTAACAAGCAAAAAGTGCGTTCAAGGAAATCAGTCTTAGGAATATCCTGTACAGACAGATCCCGCGTATCGCCGGGAATTAAGTTTTACAATTAAAAACCGCGACTATCAGGCAACATCTTCTTCAACCAAATTATCCACTGTGAACTTGTTTAAAACTAATTGAAGTATACCTTTTTGCAGCGGTTTTCTATTTTTTTTAGCTAACTTTATTTCGACCCTCAACTTTCAATTTTCATAGTTGCGACAAATGCCCTAAGGGAAGTAAGTTTCCGTGGGAGTACCTCCAAATGTGATACAAGACGTTCCCCCAGTATGGAAAACTGCTTTATTGTATCCTATACAAAATGTGAATACTTAAAGAATATCAAACCAGTGTTAGCATTCTCTGTTATCATTTCTTTCAAAATCACACGTCTTTTTAAAGAAATGTGGTCTGCCTTGTATTAATTTGACATGATGGTTGTGTCCACAAGGTTGATGGTATTTAATACATTATTTAGGAGGCCCATTGCCTTGTTTAAATTTTCACTTCAAACTTTTATATCCATAAGTTAATGCAGGCCACACTATGGCGTTGAACTGTTTAATCGCTGTTTCCTTTCATAGATCGTGTGTTGTGTTCTTCATGGTTCCTATGAATTTGAGCTACCTTTTACATTTTCCTTCTATATGCTTAAAGAGCGTGATAGTTGTTTGTAAGATAATTCCAAGATATTCATAATGGTTTACTAGTTCAAGCTTATCTTCAATGCACGTTTTATCCAGCTTTTGCGTCCTACCAACTTTTCCGAACTCTATGAATTTGCTTTTCGCATGGTTTATTAAGAGACTATTTGAGCTCCACGTATCCAGTCGATTCTAGCTCGTTTGTAGAATAAGTTTATTGGCATCATCATTCTCTATTTTACAAACCTCATTATATTTAAAGGTCATATACAAGGCTATTAGCAACAATACTTTCAATAATTTTATACACTTTTCCTGTTTATTGCTAGAATCCGTAAATAAACTATGATAATAAACAAGAACAATAATTTGCTATAATTAAAAATACACTTTTCAGCATTCTGCGTTAATTACGACATTTCAAATTACACAACCTTATTGTTTCCCTTCCTTCCGTGTATAAAAACTACTATCTGTACCATACAAAACATGCCGTGTTTGCCTTTTTTTGTAAACATTCTCTGTCTAAATAATTGTTACTTTATAACGTAGGACTATCATTAAAAATTGCACGTTGTCCGTACGTTTATTTCCGCTTCGATCTCCTCATGCTTTTTCCGGAAGTTTGGCCCGCTGCATAAAGCACCATCCGTTCTCTCTGCTTGTTCAAATCAAATATTTATACTTAATTGGAGTGTGTTTCAACTTTCAAACGTTTGATGTTGTTTTTCCCGCGTTTACAGCGATCTCCTCTCAATTGCTCTGCTGACGTTTGATGCTTGGCTTGTTTGCGCACTTCTTGACAGTGTCCCCCTTTTAATACACGTATATATTTTGCAAGCTTTGAAAATATATTTTATCTGATAAAGGCTCTAAATTTCAACTTATTTCTGTAATTCTGTAATTAATTAAATGCCATTTGAAGTGGGTTGGCTTCGAGATGGTAAAGATAGAGGTTTATCATTTGTCATCTGCACGGAAAACTTTTTATCAATTAGTTGAATATAATTATTATGAATGACATCGTGGCAAACCTCCGCTGGGAGCAATTATACGACCCAAAGTTGCCAGTCTTACTCTTGGTTACCTTATTTAAAACTCCACAAGCATGTAAATTTTGATTACTCTCCTGGGAGAACTGCTGAAATACGAAATTGGAATATATTGGCTTTTTATTACCGCATTCCTCTTTTGGGGCGCAATTTTAATTCAGCGCAGTGTCTCTCCTCGTGCACCTTGTTGGTGCGAGAGCAACTTTTGTCAGTCTGAAAGTAGGTAACGCCTTTATTCATGATTTTCCCAGCCACAGTGTATCAATAGCCAATCGACGTTCGAATTTATACCCAAGGACGTGCTGATTAAAATCAAATTGAAATTTATACCATGAATGCCGATGCCGTGCGCATGATTAATGATCGATTAATACACAGTCGTTGGGTGTACGAGATCGTTTCCAATGCCGAAACGATCACTGGCATGTGAGATTAGTTAAAAAGGTGTCAAAGATAAAGAAGTGTAATCAATCAGGTGAATAAGGGATGGTTAATCAAGGACGGCGTGTACGGAAAGACTTAACAGGCTGGATCGAACAAGAGGGAGCCCAAGTTCGGGGGTGGGGGAGATCCAATTTTGGCGCTGCGTTGTGGGGCCGTCGCCGTCGGCGATGGCGATGGTCTTGCGTCTCGCTTCGCTGCCAATGCGTCTGGCGGAGCGGCTGGCTGGACCTTCGTGTCAAACTCAATTAGGGAGTCGTTCCGCTCTCCCGGACCGCTCGGGTAATTGGGCTCCATTAGGACGCGACAAGATTGTGTTGTTTAAGAAAACACCGCCGCTAATGTCCGTATGTGACACATTTGCTCGAACGCTGTTGGCGAAAGAAATTGCAAGTTGCTGTAACCGTTAGAATTCTGCTTGTAGGAGAGTCTACGAAATCGGCAGTTGTCCTACTGCAAGCGTTAAAGCGCCTTGTTATATCTTTTCCTTTTTTCCTCCGTTACTTAGGTTTCTTTTCTTTATTTATATTTTCCTATATATGTCTTCTATTCTGAAGTGAACACGGGTGTAATTATTAATTTTAATAATTAAAATAACCTGTACAAATCTTGAAAATACCGTCCAGGGCTTAAATATACTTTGATATTAAAGGATCAGGTCAAAAACGATTGGAAATCATATCAATAGCTAAACTATTTCAAAACATTCTATCAACATTACAAGTCGATAGTTGCAGTATTTACGAAGTTTTAGCTAATACATTTAATAAAAATTATATTACATTCTTAATTTACTCAACTTTAGACGCGATTTTCTCGCAAGATCGTTTTTCTATTTTCCATACACGATTGAGAAAATTCTATAACTGATTTGGCTGATTGCCGGCTCACTTGAAACATAATTAAATATATGACGTCAATTCCTTTAATGTGCGGAAACGGCGATTTTGGACTCGCTGGTGTTAAGAGGAGAACGTGCACGCACGGCGCCGTGGGTAAAGAGGCAAAAACGTACAACGCCTTTTGATCGATATTATGTTCACTGCAGTGTACATGAAAAGACTGTGCAACCGAGACAACATTACTTTTAAAGTTGGCCTTGCAGTCTAAACAAACACATCTTTGAGTACCATTTCTCATACTCTAAAGGAAACGGTGTCATAAAACTAGTAATACATAAAATAAATTAAAAAGGGGTTAAGTTTATTGACTATACTGATAGATTTTTATAGCAAAGGTAAAGTTACTTTACACCTATGTTAAATGGTTTTCAAATAAGCAAGAAATCAAATTATGTTAGTAGATTTGTTCTTATCCAGGGTCAGCACGTATTGGAAAAATCTGCACAAAGTGCACTTTTTACGTCTTTCTTTTCGGCCGTAAATAGTGACGGCGACTGATGGAAGGAATTGATTTCCAACAAAAGCGACGGAACCAAAACGAGTGACGAGGCGCGCACGGGCTCTACATTCATGCCAGGATATTTGAACCGCAAACCCTTCAAACGGGATGAGTTCCAAACGCTACCGCCACTGCTTCCTGCGCACCAATCGTCACGATCACCTCGCTGCCTCCACCGCCACCGCCGACGTACGACAGCGTCTCCAACGGCGAATACTATTAGAAAGTGGATGGTTTTATTGTCGCAGTGTGGCGGTGTCGTTCGTTTCATACCACACCAACGCAGTTGCATTGAAATCCGCCCGCTTTTAAATGTATCCCTTTCACCGGCCCCCTTAGCCCCTAGCCACTAACCCTCAAAAAAGGGGACCAGTCATTTTACGATTATTAACACCATTACCTTCCAGGCATTAAAAAAACTCTCGTGAGCGCTCTGTCGAGTTAAAACCCAGCGAATCGCTTACTTAAACTTGTACCCCGTGTCCATAATTCATTCCCGGGGCACAGGGAGCAACGCTGCCGGCTCCAAGCGGTAGGAGAGGGTGGGTGTGGGAAAAAGCTCTCGATAGCTGTCGCTCAACACTCATCCCCGTTCCGTTTCGTTTCAATTCCCCGCGCGGGTTGGGCGCGCAGTAAACTGAATTTGTGCATTAAAACACTTACTTTGTTAAGTTTTTTTTTTATTGTGCCACTCGTGCCGCTAGTTAAAAGCTTATCGATTGGGCAATAACAATTGCGTTCGATCCGAAGGCGACAGGAGTGGCCCCCGGGGCGGCAGGAGTTGAGTGAATGGCTGATAGCTGGCGTTCATGTAGGTGTGTGAGTGTATCCAGGCGTCAAATCAAATCAGAATCACTGGGACACGCTGGTCGGCGCACAATAAAATGAATAGTGAAATGCCCCTGGACGATAGGTGAAGTCGTTTAAGAGTGGTAATCCCAAATTCCTGCAATTCAGTATCACATAAAACCTAAAACCTGAAATGGATCGCGATAGCCACTCCACTGTCCTTCAACCCGTGATAAAATTACAAATTTAAAAATACAATTTTTATATTCTCTAAAATCTCCAACTTCTCATAAAAAACTATATTTACAGAACTCGTAATACCACTATCTTTTTCAACATAAATTAATTTAAGGAGCTAAGGAGCTTGTAAGTGCATAAAGTGTTACTTATATATTTTGACAAGTACTCTGCTACTAATATGTATTGAACACAGACATTTCTTTCATGAAAGAGCTCCTCAGCGATTGGTTATGTGGCATTCTGCAGACCGGAAGTAAGCGACAAATAAATACGTATGGCAGGCGGGTTCTACAATCAGCCAAGTGTGAGGCGGCGGCTTCGGTCCCGGACGTTTATTGCAAGAGTGCGGACAAGAGGAAAACTCATTTCGCGTCGGCTGGGCATAAATTTTTGAAATTCTGTCCGGAGCTGTCCGATACGCTTTCATGCTAGTGCGAATTTATATCGAAATATATGAGATATCGAGAAATACACACGTTCACATCAATTATTGGAAGAGCTACCTCCGTTGACCACGCGCATCATACATTTTTCCTCACAAACGTGTTACCATCGCAACTACCATCTACCCACAACCACGTATTCTGTAAGTTCTCATCATCATCTAAATCTCACCCATGTATGTCATCAAACGAAATAATTGCGCTATATAAGTGCAGGTAATAACAATCGACTTCCAACAACAACAAAAAAAGCTACAACCGCTCCAAATTTATTACGCATTTAACAAGGTGTTACGGTATTTTAGCACGTTTTCGCATTGAATGTGACCATTTGTTGGTGTGATGCACCCGCGTTGTGGTCGTAAAACATCATGGAATATAAAATATCGTAATGTGCAGACATATCGTGGAATAAAATATCACCATCAGAGGCTAACGAAGCAGAACGGCTCATTATATTACGATGTCTATTTATACGAAATTACCAACGTAAGGACTCTGGGCGGTGCGAGGCGGCTGTAATTTCGAAATAAAATATTCGCAATGTTTTATTTAAAGCGAAATTGATACTAAATTATTTAAAATCTAGTCGCCGTTTGGCTTACTCGAGTTGCCCCTTTTTTCCTCGCACTGCACCCCGACAGTGACGATCGAAACTCGCCGGCTTGGTGGCATGATAACAATAATTTTAAATAATTCTAAAGAAGACAGCCACGACGATTGAAGCGGTACAAATCACGCAATGCCACTTGCGATGGATTACATTTTGCAGGTTGGATTACAATCTATTATCCATGACCATCACGGCACAACGAATGGAAAGTTTTGTTGCGTTTACATTGGCTCTTAACATTCTAATATTACGAAAAGTAAATCTGCGTATAGTATCTTATAAAAATGTTATCAAAGTATGAATTTTAGTGCGAAGTTATAATCATTTACGATGGCAGGCGTCGCAATTTGCGCCCAACACCCAATTTCAGCTTATCTGAAGGAATAGTGCAAGTTCAGATTTTATGAGCTGGAGAACCATTTCTGCGGGGCCGGCAAAAATTGATAGAATATCAAGCGCGAAGAGTATTATTAGTTCAAGCGCCGGAACGCTTTGGAACTATATATGGCGAGGATGACTGAGTGTATGTGTGCGAATTTTATTGGAGAATTTCGGGGCATCGTGGCGCGCGGCGTTGGCAGAAATTTTAATACGTAAACTAAGAGCGCCCTCGGGCGCGTAAGAAAATGTATCTACAGAGTAATAATAAAATGGCATCTATTATATGCGCCTTTTTATATTTCTTGAATGTATAATAAGCTATAAAAACAATATTAAACTTTTATAGTGACGCACTTCCATGAATTTGAATTTAAATTCATTGCAAGTATAATATTGTACTCGTAAAACTTTTATCTTTGTTATTTTTGCACCGCCGAAATCGCGTCGCTGTAGCTGGTCGTTTGTGGAGGCATGGGCGGTAAACGGACGAAAGTTAGCATTTGGGTGGGAGGGGCAAGGGTGAATGCTTAGCAAGGTTTACAGGACCGGTGTGGTGGAATTTCGGTGTGGTGTTTGTACGTGTGTCGTAGAGGTTAAATAAGCCGTATTTCTCATGTGAGATGGATTGAGTTTCCTGCGGGGTTAGCTTGGTGGTACGGGTGTGGCAGATTATGCTATGCGTTGTACGCGCACCGCAAGACGTTTCGCTGGATCTAACGTGGCGGCTCTGATGTTTGCACTACAAACGGCAATGCAAACATGGAGCTGCAAGTGACGCAGCCGCCTCCCGCCGCGTTTTTCATCTGCCCCAGATAGGTACTCTTGATAACAGACAAGTCAGGCAAATCACGGAAATACAGCGTTAGTAGCAGGACACAGAACCTATAAAATTATTTACGTTTTTCTCTGGGGACCTTATTTAATCATTGAGTGCTTTCATAGATAGGAACAAACATGATTTTTCTGACACAATTCATCCCCCAAGACTAGAAGTCTTTACGAAGGAATTTATTGAGGACCTAGCACAGGCAGGATATTTACACCACTTTGATGAATTATAAACAATAGGAAATATATCTGAAAGTAACTATGTTTAATAATATTAATTTGTTCCAGGCATCTGTCGATTATTACATAACTATACATATCTTTTAAGCTAAAGATTTAACTGATTATATACATTTAAAGTCCATATCAGAACATTTCTTGAAGACTAACAAAATTATTGTATTTATATTTATTTATTGTATTTATATTAATAGTATTAAGTATTATTTGTATTGGATTCAAGGGCTTTTTCAACTAGTTGTTGCATGCTTTCTGGATTTGTCCAAAGCTTTTGATTAATCAACACCCTCAGAGAAGGAGGAATACACTATAAAATCCTCAAAATGATACAAATACTAAACAAAGACAACACA
>JAODAC010022445.1:0-18135 GCA_027575185.1 Mimaenictus wilsoni
TATATAAATGTCGAATATTACGTTTCGATCATAAAATTCGTAGTAAAATTGATAATAAAATTTGATGAGCAACCTATTTGTTTTTGACCATGAAGATAAAATTCGATATGTTCCGCTTTTTGGATTTGGCTACCACTGGTAGCATCGACACGCGACGCCATGATGTATGGACTATAATGAAACCCGACGTCCGTTTGTTGTGCATTTTATACTTGAGGCTACTTTGATATTGCGTGTGACATAATGTACAAAATTTTCCAAATTCCAACATAAAATAAAATATACAGTAAAACGCACCACAAATGCAAACATTTCGACGAAATTATTTATGATAAGCAAAAACACGAACGAATATTTGCTAGTGTTTTGCATATTTTTCAAAATATTCTTTTACGCATTCTTACTTAATATTTATTCATAGAAATACCGAGGAAATTGTAATTTGAAACTATGTTTAAGGTACCAATTATGTATTTAAAGTAATTTTTTACATTGTTTTTATAAATAATTAAAGGCCGAAGTATTTATGGAGGACACTGCACGATTGTTTATTTTTGCGTGCATATTTTATTGAGTATAAGTGGGTTATTATGTTATAATGTAAATATGTTCCTTACAATCGGATTTAAAAGAATATGTCCGTTGCCCCTAACGCGACAACACATACAACGGGTAGTTGTTAGCCTGCAATCTTCAAATTTCTGGATGGTTTCAAGAGCTGAATGTGGACACAGTGCGGTCACCTACCAGAAAAGGCCTGCCAATTCAGTACACGTCCCCTTTTATTTTCCTTCGAAATAGCATCTTTGTGGAACCCAGTGCGCTAACTGCGCTATGATAAACAGCTGCCGACATTGGCGTCAACCAGGTTACTCTTTCTTGTTTTTCCGTTGGGTTCAAACGGATTGATAATTTCCATATAGAGGGTTACTATTTGATGAAAAAACTCTAGTTTACAATTCTGTAGGATAAGCCACAGTGAAAAATAATAATTTGAATCATTTAACTTTAATATTTAATCATTTAACGAAAGTTATTTGTTTACAGAAATACCAAGCGAATTGTAAGTTGAAATTATGTTGGAAATACCAATTATGTGTTTAAAGTTATCTTTGTGACAGTTGCGTAGTTTTTGAAAATAATTATATGCCAAAGATATATTTATGAAGTACACTACACGATTGTTTATTGTTTGCATGCCTATTTTAACGATTGTGTGCGTGTTAGGATAATATGAATAATATAAATGGGTTTTTACCTAAATTTATTTGGATTGGATTTACAAATAACATGTTTAAAAGTGAAGTAAGTTTCACAATTCCCGTATTATCCCATTTAATATAATTTTAGCCCCTTAAATTCAAACTAATTGATGTTTTTCTTAACAAAATAATACTCCCAATTACATTTTTATGTATAAAATGTAGGAGATCTGAATTCACCACAAATTGAGGCCGAAACCAGGGTTCTGCAGATCCACCACTTATGGGTATCGTCACACTGATCATTGACCACGAGCTATGCGGTAAGAGCGGTTGAGGTGTTGGAAAATTTGGGGAGGTCAGCTATGTACAGATTGAATAATTTGGGACCTAATACAGATCCTTGAGGGACACCTGCTTTTATGAGTTGTTTGCTGGAAAAAGATTGGTTGTGATTAACCTTAAAGTTTCTGCCTGACAAGTAGGATTTTATGAGGATAGCCAAATTAACTGGGAAGTTCATTGTTATAGGTTTATAAACCAGGCCTTCTTACCAGATTCGATCGAATGCTTTCTCGATATCTAGTGAGACTAATACAGTGTTGTGATGTAAGTTATAGCTGTGTTTTATATCACTGGTAATTCTAGCAACCTGCGTTACAGTGCTATGTCGGGAACGGAAATCGAATTGTTCCGAATTCGCAAGCAGAGACCCTACCAACCAAGCTACGGCGACTGCTTACAGAACTGCAACCGATAAGGTATATAAACATGAATGCATATTTTCAAACTCCTTTTAAAGGATAATGCCTGGATAGTGTGTCGTCTCGCTTTAACAGGCATTGTTGTTAGGCCTATTCTTCATGTCTACTAACTTTCATTAAAATCCCAGCGGACACAATGTGACCCTCTCCTTGTTAGCTCAATGTGATTCTCAATCACAGTGGCGCGACACTTTTGCATGCCGCGAACGTCTAAAAATGTACCGGCCATTAGTTATAATAAAAACGGGGGTATTTGAGACTGTGAACCAATTCAATGTGTTTGTTTCTCTGCAGAACAAAGGGTGACAAAATTGCAGAAAATATGAATACTTCTTTGTACAAATAGTATCAATATTGAAAAGAATATTGAAGGTAGGGCCGATTCACATGGTAAGTTCGATTAGGGATGCCTCCAAATTTTAAAATCGTCAAGTGTGTCGCGTCAAGAAAGATTCAAAATTATTAGTCGAAATAAGGGTTGTCTTTATCTATATCATGACAGACTGTGAAACGGCACCAACGGCTCTTCGCGATGAGCAGTGTAAGTCAAAGGCAACTTGGAACTGCAAAAATGTTCTCAAGAAGTTGGGGCGAGGCCACAAACTCACAATACAGTGGGTGCCTGCGCACCACGGTATTGCAGGCAATACTAAGGCGGATATGATGGCCAAGAAGGCAGCAGAAATCACCCTCCATGGCCCTGAACCAACCTGCGGATTATCAAGGTCCTCAGTGAAGGAATGGAGCAAGAATTGGCGTCGTGCAAGACCGCCTGGAGGGACAAAGAGGGTCCTAGGCAGGCCAAGAGGCTTCTAGATGTATTACACAATAGAGCCCAGGAAATTGTAAAGCTGAAGAAAAGCGATATTAGGCAACTTGTTAAGCCTACTGACAGGTCACGCCGAGGTCTCGTACCACCTAGCCAATATTGGCCAAGGCGACCTTTTAAGCCGGTAAGCCGGAGGTGAAGACAACCGAGCACCTACTCTGCACTTGTGCATCCCTAGCACCGGAAAGACTTTCTCTGCTAGGCAGCGAGCAGCTGAGCCTTGCTGAATTCAAAGGGAAATTGGTCAAGGAGATTCTAGCCTTTTCAAAGGTTATATCCGTTATTGGCCCTTAGAATTGGTCCATGTACAATAGATCAAAGTCGATCGCAGTGCTAGTAGCGTTGGCCGCCAAGGATTAATAAAAAAAGGTTGTCCACGCGACATTTCTATACAAGTCAATAGAAGTTGTCATTGTAATATTTTATTTGTAATATTAATCCGGGTAGTGCTTAAAAATAAAAAGAAAGAAAAATTAGTGTATCAAGTACTCTTTCGGTTTCATTTGAAACTCTAAACATAAGTTTATTTAATATCATTTTACAAAGTAAAAGAAAAGTTAAAAAAACTAGCGTGCACTAAAACATCATAAAATCATCAAAATCACATTATTATATAACTTACCATTACGACACGATTATAAGTCATTGAACAAAAAAAAAACGAGAATAAATACTAATTACGAACCGGCCATGTTTTCAACAATCCACGGATGCACTTTCACCTCTGCCAGGGACAGACGCTTTTGATCCGTGTGGGTTAACAACTGCAATACAATTTTATAAAAACACAGTCATTATTAAAACATCAAATACTATAAACATTAAAATACTATTAAAAATATAAAAAATACAAACCCGACTAATCAAATCTCTAGCTCCAATCGACACATGTGAAGGAAATCTAACATTAACTGTACAGATTCTTTTATACGTCTCTTCCGGAGTATCGCTTTCAAAAGGTGGATTACCCACCAAAAACTCATAGCACAACACACCCAAACTCCACAAATCAACGTAGGTGCTGTATTCTTTCTTCTCAATCATTTCAGGAGGCAAATAATCCATCGTACCACACATTGTCTTCCTCTTCAGCGATGGTGCATGCACTGACCAACCAAAGTCAGCTAATTTCACATCACCAGAGTAAGACATCAAAAGATTCTCCGGTTTAATGTCTCGATGAATCACGTCGTTCTTGTGGCAGTACAGCAAGGCATCAGCAACTTGATATGTATACTTGGCAGATCTTCAATTAATAATAATTTAGCGATAAAATTACATATATTTTTAACATAACGGAAGAAGAATAAAAAAGAAGACTTACTTGTGTTCGTTAAAGTGTCCTCCAGGACTATTTTTCAATATCTTGTAAAGCTCACCATGTGCTGCAAATTCTAGAACTAAATAGATGCGAAATTCATCGTGGAACCATGTGAGAAGTTGTAGGACGTTTGGATGTCTGTAAAAGTTTTCAAATCGTTGTTTTTAGCAAGAAAATCACTTGTTAATTAGCAATAACTATGTTAAAATAAAGAAAACTCACTTTAAATGTGTTTGGATTTCAATTTCTCTCAATATAAGCTTCTCTACTCTATCTTTGGCAATTTCGTATTTACACAGCGTCTTAATAGCGACAACAAAGTCGGTGTTCTTCAGTTTTCCTGCGTAGACTCTGCCAAATTTTCCACGGCCCATTCTTTTGCCCAATTCAAAGTCATCTAACGACCAAGGGTAGCTGTAAATTCAGACAAAAGTAGTTTATTAACGAGAGACTGATTAATTTGTCTTAACTTATCACTAGCAAAAGTCATGCTTAGGCATGAATTTAGTGATTTCGGCATCTGTTTTTGATGTTAACTTACTCTTCACTACCAAACGCTTCATGATTTACCATCGACGCCACTAAATTCTCGGTACTTTTGTGGTAATGTGAAGGGATCTTATTCTTGAGTCCTTCCAAGGAGTCTCTGACAATATCCTCTGTCATTTTGCTTCGATTAGAAATAAATTCGATTCGATGAAGCCAATGTGTTTTTAAAGATGATTTTCAGTTTGTAGCGTTTGTAGCACAGATTGCTACCTGATTGTAAACTGTAATCTGACTTGATGGAGGGTTTGTAACGGTTTTTCATCTATCTAACCTTAAAATTGATTTGAATCATACAAATTACTCAAATGCACCGGCTACACTGATGGCAATGGTGACGATGAGTATCGAAGTTTATCGAGCATTTCCGAAGTTCTTTTAGAAAGTAAGAGTCCTTCAGACTATTCATGCTCTTCAGTAAAAGAAGTAAACTTAGTTAATAAACTTCGTATGTGTTGATTTCGAAGAATTCTTGCAGTTTGTACCACTTATAACGATTTATTTAAATTTAACCTTTCAATTTTTGAATCAAAATGACTGAAGTACGATTAAGCCGATGTTGCACGAACTTTTCCGGGTACTTACGATTTTTGAAAACGACTTGAGTCCTTCAGACACTTCAAGTCCTTCAGCCAAAGGAGTATATATAACTATTGCAGGTATTATGTGATGTTTTAAAGAGTTCTTGCAGTTTTTAATCTTTAAAAAGGTTTAACAAAAATGTATCTTTAAAATTAAAAAAAAATTAAAACAAACGGCACGCTACCGCATACAATTTCAGCGATATTTAACGAAGTAGAACGAACATATATGAACTTCTTCTCATTCCCAGCAGATGAGGAAGAAATAGGAAGACTTCCGGACCGTCGGTTTCAGAACACTAACAATAAGAAGATTTTCATCAAAAGATATTTATTCATTCTTCAACCTTTTTATCCTTCTTTAATGACATTCACGTTATTAAACGCATTATCAGCCAAGTAGGCTCCGGTAAAACAAAACTTATTTGGGACAAGCTGACTTACTTTTAACACTTCAGAACTATGTTTAATGCATTCATCCAACACATTCAGCCAAAGTAGAACTTTATTATGTTCGTTTTATTGTGGTGGCTGATAGCCAATAACATGATTTACGTATTTGCTGGTAAGTATATTTTATCTTACTAATAAAATCTCCTAGTTAGATTCCTTCCTAGAATGCATAATATCCACCCATTCTGACCTGAACGAACTCCAACCATTGATCCTTCACCATGGAAACTGGCCTACCTATAGTAATTATCCTTACTATCTTCCTTCGAATCGTGAAGGCGAAATCCACTTCGAAAACGGCGAGCAGCTAGTCCTACATTGTTCTAATACTCAGATTAGGGCTGGTTCCCAAATATTCCCTGAAAGCTCCCTTGTAATCACCTGTAGTAGCCGTCGTGCCTTCGAGATAGTCCAACAAGGTGCAATTTATCAATTCAGGGAGTTTCAATGTGTTGCCCCTGTGTCTAGTACAATTAGACGTACGAATGAATTGTGTAATAGCAACGGGCAGTTGCTGGAAATTGGTTTTGATCTGCGGGACGGACGTTTTATAACACAAATTACGGTTTGTTTTGATCCAGTTCAAAAGAGGACATTCTGGAGTCACTTCAACTTGACTGCAAATATTCGTGGAGCTCAATATAAGGTCCCCAGGCAGGCGTTTGAAGAAGGAGGTAGTTTTTACAACCTGGGCGTGCCTGTGGAACAGTGTTACTACATTCCAAGACAGCGTGCAACCATCAATTCTCAACTCTGCGAACCACCACAGTCTACAAGGTATATTGATAAAGGGCAGACGATTTTCACTCGTGGGCATTTGACAGCCAAAGCTGATTTTGTCTATGCCCCTCAACAACTGGCAACCTTTTATTGGGTGAATGTAGCTCCTCAATGGGCTTGTCTGAATAATGGCAATTGGAATGAGCTGGAGAAGAGTATTCGAGATTACGCATCTTTGACGAACCGGGATTTCGTCGTATATACTGGGACTCATGAGCTGGCATCGGCGAATAATGTTGATTTGTTCCTGCACTGCGATGATGTGAATCATATACCTGTACCCAATTATTTCTGGAAAGTTGTCTACGAGCCGGAGTCAAAAGCGGGTGTTGCTTTTGTTGGGACTAACAATCCTTTTGAAAGGCCCAGGGAGACGTTTTGTCGCGATGTTTGCGATCAGATGCCTTGGCAGATTACTTGGGAGAGGCATAGGTATGAAATGGGAGTTTCGTATTGTTGTGAGGTTGATGATTTTAGGAGGTATGTTAGGTTTCCTATGTTTACGGTAAGTAGTTTGTTGAGTTCACGAAGACTTTGAAGGAGTTTCAGTCTTAGAAAATTAGTTATCAGTGTGGAAGATAAATAAATTGTTGTAAAATATTATACTAAAACTAATAGTGTAATTAAGTTAAGGTGACTAAATTTTGATAATGGGAAAACGGGGCATGGAGTTCAGGCAGGGTGTTCTAACTTATGGCGTAGAGGTGAATACCCTAACACCCTACACCATGCAAATATAGTATCGATATCTGATGATTCTAAATATCCCAAACGGCGGTGGGACCCCCCAATGGGATCACATCACATAGAAATCGGCACATTTTTTCGTATGAATTTATAGAAGTTTGGCAAATCTGCTCAAGATGGAGTTGGATTAATGATGGTTAAGTAGATTTCTATAAAATGTACATGCGTAAATTCAGTCAGTCGTCCTAAGATGGCAATATGACAACTAAACTTGCAACTTGAAATGACAATAGTAATCTGTGTCTTTATCATCAATTTGGTGTCAAGTATTTGTTATACAAAGTTTTTGCGTACCTATAAATTTAGAAAAGTTCCTTGCCTAAAAATGTCTTCGGAAAGTAGTTTGCAGAGAACACGAAGATTTTGAACCTTTTCGGTCCTGCAGTTGGTCATCAGGGTAGAAGATAAATAAAAAATTGTGAAATGGGAAATATTATAGTGTTTTATTAGGGATGTGTTTAAGTAGGCTAATTGATACAAAAATGGCGGAAAAATGTTTGATATTTTAGACCTACCACTATTTATTTGTAGATATATTTACAAGTGTTCACATGGTGATTTGCATTGTTAAATATTTATACCGATAGCGTTTTAATCATTAAAATAAAAATTGGCCAGTAAACAGTTTTCTGTACACAAATTTTAAAGTTTGGGTAGATTTTTCAAGTTGGGACAACGTGTTTAAAAAACGGTATCCTGCAAATAAAATAGGAAATCCAATAATATTTCCCAAGAGGGCACCACGCTTCTAAACACGAATTATTCAGGTAGGTGACAGCGTGGAAGACAAATTGGCTGAACAAAACACGTAGCCCTCAAATCTCAACAATGTTGCAAACTTTGAGTTAATGAGAAAAGCGAGAAAGTTGACAAACGGTGCGATAGTTGCGATATTTGAGTGGTGTTGACGTGGTATAGTGGTTCTGAGCGATTAGGTAAACACGGTAGCAACGTGTTGTTGTGGAAACATCTGTTACCCACCGAGGTTAAGCCGGCTCGTTCGGCCAGCGCACCCAACAAATGCGACGAGCGCCTACGAGTTTGCCTAGTGCAGAGGCGAGGACGGCGTCCAGGAAGCAGTGCAGCTGCAGCAGCGGCGTGCAGCGACCGTACGAAGAGAGGTGATGGCCGGCGCGACGAGTGGTGGCAGCCGGGATAGCAGTCGCGGTCGTCGGAGGAGAATGCAGTCGTCGCCAGCACCTCACCACCAAGCGCGAACCGAGCCTTTCACGCGACGCATTCCAATCACGTAGCGTTCGACGCAACGACGATCAGCCACCGCACTCGCGATCCGGACGCCAACAGGTACGAGCAAGCTGTAACGCAGTAACAGCAGGTAGTCGACTTCAACTCGTTTGACCAGAGTTGTCTATCGAGAGCAAGATAGAACGTGAAAAAGGGAGACAGATTGAAAGCAAGATCGAGAGAGACACCTACAGAAAGAAAGAAAAATATAGGAAGAGGTAGACAGAGAACTGAAGACAATATGGCAGCCCTTCGTGGAATGGAGGCCAATGCAAAAAAACTGCTAACAGCAGCCAATCAAGAGCACCTATTGGATTTCCTCCCCCAACTCTCAGACTCTGTCAAGGAGAACTACCTTCGGGACATCCTCACCATCGACTATGAAGAAATGGGTGAATTGTTTAAACGTGCCAATAGTACCAGTGGTTCGGAGGTCCAAAAACTGGATGATCTCATGCGTCCCTTGGACGAGGACCAAATTGAGGCTGAGGAACGTCTTTCCCCAGAACGCCGTCAGGCTTACTACGACCGAGGATTGGCTGAGATCTCCCAGGGACATGTTGGCGTCATTCTACTTGCCGGGGGTCAGGGCAGTCGGCTCGGAGTGACTTACCCTAAGGGTATGTACGACGTGGGACTACCCAGCAAGAAGACCCTTTTCCAAATCCAAGCTGAGCGTATATTAAAAGTACAAGAGCTTGCTGCCACCAGACATGGTACGTCTGGGATTGTGACCTGGTACATCATGACGTCGGTGCCGACCTACCAAGAGACGATCAACTATCTGCGGAGCAACAACTTTTTCGGCCTGAAGGAGGAGAATGTGGTGATTTTCAAACAGGGACTTCTGCCCTGCTTTGATTTCGAGGGGAAGATAATGCAGAGTCATTGCGATGAATTAGCCCTCGCACCAGATGGCAACGGGGGCATCTATAAAGCTTTGGAAGTCAATGGCGTTTTGGATGATTTTACCAAGCGGGGCGTGCGTTATCTTCACTGCCATTCCGTGGATAACATTCTGGTGAAAGTGGCTGATCCGACGTTTATCGGGTTTTGTGTAGAGAAGGATGCCGATGCTGGCGCCAAGGTTGTGCAGAAAAACAGCCCCACCGAATGCGTGGGTGTACTGTGTCGAGTTGAGGGTCGGGTACAAGTCGTTGAGTATAGTGAGATTACGGATAAGACAGCGCATATGAAGAATCCCGATGGTGAGCTTACGTTTAACGCTGGCAATATTTGCAATCATTATTTCTCTGCGGAATTCCTGCGGCGCATTGCCAAGCTACAGATGCCTTTACACGTTGCGAAGAAGAAGATCCCGCATGTTAGCCGTCAACCGAGTGACTTTGGCGCCATTTGCAAACCCACGGAACCGAATGGGATCAAAATCGAAAAGTTTATCTTTGATGTCTTTGGCTTTGCTGACAGGTTCGTTGCTTATGAAGCACCAAGAGATTCGGAGTTTTCAGCTCTTAAGAATGCTGATAGTGCAGGGAAAGACTGTCCGGCTACAGCCAAGCAGGATCTGTATAGACTGCACAAGAAATTCCTTCAGAATGCAGGTGTCACTGTCGTCGGTGATGAAATTGAGATTGCTGCTTGTGTTTCATACGCTGGGGAAGGCTTGGAGAAGCTCTCGGGGACGACCGTCACTGGGCCTACGCTGATTAAAGACTTGTAGTTGTATTTTGGAAATTGATCTTATACGGAAAACTTGTTTGGTACACCTTTTTCCGTAATCGTTAATCTGATGCCACGCGAGATTCTATTGTACTTAAAACATTTTAGACATAATTTGTAAAAATATAAAAACTTGTATATTTTGAGACGGTATGATGTGAAGAAGGTGAATGAAATTGTGTACAATTATGCACATTTGTATATTCATGCTTGAATTATATAGCAATTAATAAATCTTTATCTACATCTGTTAATTTTTGTTGTTTCACTTTTAATTTTATAAACATTTTTAGATGTCGATCTACCTTCCTAAAACTTCATTAATGGCTTTTCCAGGTGTTTTTTCTAGTCTGTTTCGCTTGATTGCCTGATTTTTTCGACGTTGCTTACTGTTAAAGGTTACTGAAGCGTTTATATAATTTTGAAAGTATTTTAAAGGTCTTGAAATCGCATTTCCATAAATTTTGGCGCTTTTATGCCTTAATCGATGGCAAGAAATTCCGATTGTGATTGCACCTTGTTGGCCAGTAACCATGATAAAAGCAATATTTCTACTTTCACTTTGGTATTTAAGACTTAAGCGATTTTGAGTGTTCATTCGTCTCGACTAACGTAGCAACTATTAAATTTTATTCATGTGTAGGCATTGAACTTTCAATTCGCTTATGTTTAAAAAAGTATTCGTGTAGTTCTCCGAAACAATTCGATTTTTTCGTCGTTATCACATATGAATACTTTTAACTATAACTTTAACTATATAACTAACAATAGTAGATGACGACAATAAATGAAAATATGATAATCGACTTCCTTTTGCACAATACGCCTCCTAAATATCATCGTAATTTCACGACTCATTCCGATTTTTTTCGAACTTGTTTGTTATTTACTTTGTCTCATGAGGCCTTTATCAAAATGTACACATGCATCATCTAAGTGCAGATAGTAATACTCGAATAATAGAGATTATTGACTGATTGGAAGGTAGTTCATTTGTTGCATTGGAATTATAAGCTTGCGTTATTGCTCAGTTCTGTGATATTTATATACGATTGACCCAGATCGTTTGATATGGTTTGCGAACGTTTATCTTTAACAGGTGACAAGTAATTACTTTAATTGTCAATAAAACACTTGTAACACTTATGCGATTAATGGATAAGAAGTGTCAAAGATAAGAAGGATGGTGTCGCTGGTTTTCTTTAAATTACTCTTCCGATAGGGTTTCTCTCTACTTTAAATGATAAAAATGGCCTGACATATTTTATTGTATCCTATGGAAAAGCAGAGAAAATGCTGCTCGAAAATCACAACTTTTCGATTTTTATCAAAACCCTTATTTAGAACAATCTATTTTTTCCTCGTCAGTTTCCAATGTTTCTCTTCAGAAAATAATAGAAGAAATGGGAATCTTCCATTTTATTAGATCTTACGGGAAAACCGAGAAAATATCCTTCAAAAATCCTACTTTTCTCATTTTTTTCAATCCTTTCATTCTAAAAAATGATATTTCCTAGATCTTATGGGCAATTTTCAATGTTGCGTTTTCCTAAATTATAGCAGAAGAGTTGGTGTGAGTGAAACCAACGAAAATGCCTTAAAAACTAACATCTTTAAACATTTTCAAAGGAACATGAATATTTTTAGCTTAAGCCGACTCTTAGTTTAAAAGTATTGTATGTGTAGACTTTTGTTTAGTTCAGGATACACAAAATTCTATTCTATTCTAGTTCTATTCACAACTACAACTCTTATTTTAATTTCCAAGTTTTAAATTTATTTTGATCCATCTAGTAACCAAATGGCAAACTTGTAACTTTCTTTTTAAATTTACAGTTATCTGTAGGAAGTTTTGAAATTCAATTCGGTAACTCTGCTTTAGATAGTATTCTTATTTGCTTCATAATTTTTCAAGCAAATTTTGCTTAATCTTAATATTGTCAAATATTATATTCATTGCTGTTTATGGGTTATATAATAGAGCATTTTAAATATCTGCATTTATTATGACTAATTTTACGAACACGCATCCAATTTCCAACGGCATCGCCCTGTGATGCTGTAATGTAAAATGGTAATTTTTAACTTTAAACCATTTCATCAGTAAAACTTTGCAAGAATTACAAAATATAACACAGAATTAAACTTACACTGGTGAAGAAAAGTGAAAATGTTTAATTCAATATATCTCAGAAACTATAACAGATAATTCACCGAAAGTTTCACAAAGCAATAAAGAAGACAAAGGTTAATGGCATTCGAGAAATATTTTGTTATAAAGCAAGGATTTTAATGCAAATTATCTCGGAAATTACCAAATCCCTCTTTCACATTATCTGAAATTTTCCTTGATCACAACTTTTAATATTCACGGATGAATTCAAGTATTTTTCATAAAATTGTGAATTCACAAAAAGATGTACACCAACATTTCGAAAAAGATTAATAATTTCCGAGATAATGAACTTCCATTCTTTTAAATAAATTCAAGTATATTAAAATCTACAGAGCGGTTTAATGTTGTTCTTGAATTCATAAAGTTATTTTTAAAATAAGACCAATTTCCACTTAGAATTTTATAGTCTCATCAATTCGAGAGATTCGAGAAATTGTTCTCTGATAAGAGATGTTCCTTGAAAAAGTGTTAACATATAATTACGGCTTCTCCAATAAAAACATTTCATAAATTTGCTTCCTTTTGTACTCGGACAAACTAAATTCAGGCACACAAGCCAACTCAACAATCTCAACATACCCTTCATCAAGGCTTGGCTCCTGAAAACCTTTATAATGCGAATGAATAATAATATCCGTAACAGTTGCATGATTTTCTTTCATAAGTTCCCGAAACTTATTATTATGCATAGCTCTCATTTTATCAACTTTCATGTAAAAACAACGACAAGGAACTTTCATTTGTCGTGCAATATCAATAAACCTCTTTCGTGACTCTGCATCTTTGTTAGTATTATCAATTACAACCGATTTTCCTTGCGCAAGTGAATCTTTTAAAACTTGTATACATCGTTGCCATGTGCCCAACGTATCTCTATTCACATGAACATATCCTTCCGGTTGTAGTTTCTTTTTGCAGAAAGAACTCTTCCCAGATGCAGGCGAACCAACCATTATAATCACTTCTTGTTTATCACTTAATTCAAACTCGGTTTGACTACACGTTACACGGGGTTCGTAAGGAATTTTGATATTTACAGGCTTGGCGTTCATGAAAAACTCTTCGGGTGTTTGGAATTTGATTCCCACATTTTTAGCAAAGAACAAATCAGCGAACGAATGATCTTTGGCGGAAGTTGCAGTCTTTGGTCGTCCGGCGGCATCACCAACGTAGAAACACTCTGCTTTCTCAATTTTCATATCGTTTTTGGAAGACATCACCTCCCACATCCCAATGCAAGGCTTCCTCAACACATTTTTCTGAGTTGCAAGAAAAACCTGCATTGGCAGCTTGATCACGTCTAAAATATCTTCAATCTTCTTTTTGAAATCTTTGCGTTTTGATGCATCAGACCCCAGGGGCGATTGATTAGTGAAAATAACAAGCTTATAATTATCATTGTAGCATTCGCTTAACTTGTTGACAACTTTATTTGAGAGAATCATCCAATCGCTTGTATTCTCTGGATACTTCTTGCCACTCTTGGGTTTAATCAGAGTTCCGTCCATATCAAAAGCAGCAATCTTTGAAGAACTCACCAATTCATCTGGAGTGAAAATCATGTGGTCGTTGTACTCTTCCCAACTTCCAGAAATGCTTGAAAATTGGGTTGATCTCGTAGTAGTATTCGTTGATGCATTGTTGCTGCTGAAGAACGATGTAATCTTCTTTGTACTGTCAGGCTTGAAGCGTTTCGAAAAGTTGTTCATGACTTTAACTGTATAAGCCACACTCTCAATTGTTACAATATCTTCTTCTTTGAGTTGGTATTTACTGTTTGGATACAGGGCAAAACCGTTTAGAATCACCAATGAATCTGCATCAGACGTGTTTAGGTATAAAGTGGATTTGTTGTCAACTAAAGTTATAGTTACATTCTTGAGATTTAGCGGTTTATCAGAAATTTCGTGTTCTTCTTCTGTGTCACTACTAAGAAAGTACTGCATTTTTACAATAATACAAATGCAGAACAAAATAACAGTTTTAACCTACAAATTTAAAAATTGACAGGTGTCAAGTTTTGTGAGTCCCCCGGGAGTTAGGTAAAATTTGGACAGCCTACAGTAATTTTGAAGATCTCCAGGGATCGGTTATATCCGTTTTAGCCTCTTCCGGGGTAATTTAAATATGACATCGCTTACCTTGTCAGAAACTAGAAGTCAAATGTATCGCCTGGAAGTTTAAAAGAATGTTCCTTAAATGCAATTGTTCTCTTTGGAGGAATTCCAGTTCTCCCATCACCTTTCCTGTTAACGCAATTAGTTTCAGCACATTTCTGTAAGAGCCTTTCATACAAAAATCCCAAATTAGGAAAAATAACAACAGAGTGTAAAGAATAATAATCTCTCGTTTTCAAAGAAAGGAAAAAAACAATTTTAGTTACAATTGTATACAAATTTTGTTTCTCATTCTATTCCATACATCTAGGAGTCGTTAAATTTGTTGCATCGGAAGGCGATTCGCACAGATTTGCAAAAATGGCGATATCGTCCCGAGCAGACCGCAAATTTTGCCTTATCCTAAGCAGAGTTTGGCGCCACCGCTTATCACACAAAAAAACACACTCCGCGTATTGTGTGAACGAAAGAAACTAAACTCGCGCAACATTATCATCCGTAGATATTAAACTAAAACATAAGATGGAGTTGGGTCGCTGAACGCAAGAAGTTCATGAAATTATTGGTAAGTATGTATAAGTAGATGTAACAACAAATTGTACAAAAACGAACGCAACCGAAAAATGATTTCCTTTTACCTCTCCGCTACTACTACGTGGGTCTAGAGAATCGAAATTATACAATGTGTGGCTGTCTGCTATATAGTACAATTCTGTCTTACCCTCCCATCAGCTAAACATTGGTCTAATAAATTAAAATAATGCTTGTGTATTTGACAAAAATGCAGTTTTGCACTCTATCCGCCGTTTTGCAAAAATCTGTACCTTCTCTTTGTCATAATAAAAATGTTATTGAAACGAGCCTTACGAGCTAAATATACAATATGGATACAGTCGGGTTGTCGCCTGCTCTTCGGGGGGTGGTGCTCGCGCGCGCATATTCATTGAAATATTTGGCAATAATTTTAGTGTTATCTCCGTTTGCGATTGTTATCAGTAATAGTCCTACCACTCGGCGTCGCCGTTGGCTTTCTGAAACACGTAATCTTCGCCCTTTAGGTTCATAATGCCGTCTTTTAGGTGGAATTTCCATTTGTTGCGACTTCTAGTGATCTAAAAAGAAGTATAAGTTAAAATTTGGCTTTGGTTATTATTTTAATAATAATTCAAGGTTGGTATACATTCGACTGCAATTTGGGCCTGTCAGATGTAGATGAAATACCGATAATTATCGAGAACAGAGAATTAAGTGGTGCCATCGGAAGAAACACTTTCCTTTAAGTATGAACAATATTATTTGGTGTTTAATGTTTAATGCTATTTTGAAGTGTAGAGGGTAATTGTAAAATCAAATATAATACGAAATGCCAATAAAGGTTCCTTGTATATACTTGGTAGCAATTGGCATGAAGTAAATTTGTTAAACAAGGTATAAGAATATGGACAAATACATTGGTGAATCCAATCAAACCTGCAATATATGATCGGGAATATCGATTTTTCTGTGTTGAGTTTTTGGAAATTATCAGAAAAGGGGCAATTAAAAAAAGTTCTTACCTTATCATATTGACATACAACAACATTATCAGAATCGAATAAATCACTGGGGTCCTCATCAGTGACATCATCCTCCGAATTGAGAGGTTCTTCTTCTGGCCCGCCATCGTCCAACTCGCCAAGTTCATCATCTTCCTTGTCGTCGTCGTCATTATCGGAGATGTCATCATCTTCGGATCCGTCATCATCGTCGTCGCTGGTGTCCTCTAGTCCGTCGCACTGCCTCACAAACTGTATCCGCATCGGCTTCACCTTCTTCTTTTTCTTGATTAGCTGCTGAGACTTGGAGGAGCTCGCCGTCGGCAGGACGGTGATCTCGAAATCCATCCGATCATCGTTGCAATCGGCGTCGTCGTGCGCGCCATCGTTCTGTATCACAGTCTTAGTTTGCGACGCCAACCCGCCCATCATGCCCGGCGCCAGCTGGCTGAAGGCAGCGTTGACGTGCTGCTGCAGCACAGAGGAGGCGATCGACGCCGGCAGATTCATCGTCGTCGTGATCACCTGCCCGGTGAGCACTTTGTGCAGCAGGTTGTCGTTGAGGGCCGGCGCAGGCACTTGAATGGTGAGAACGCGTTGCGCCGCATTGGAGCCGGGCTGCGCCGGCAGAGTGATCTGAATGGGAACCATCTTCGGCGCTTCAATCACCTGCTGTTGTTGCTGAGCGGCGGCTTGCGCCTGCTGGGCTTGTGCCTGTGCTGCGGCAGCGGCTGCTGCGTTGATTTGCTGTGACGTCTGCACGTGATTGTTGGGGGCTACCTGCGCGACGACCTGTTTCTGCGATTGCTGCGTTTGCTGTGCTTGTGCGGCTGCTGATTTCGCCACGCCATTACCGTTCGACACTTCGGCGTGGTTATTACTATTGTTGCTGTTGCCTTGTGAGTGATTACTTTTTTTCGTCGGTACTGAAAATGAAATAACTCATTTCAAAAAAAGTTATTATCTTCCTCCCCAAAATTTACTATTACTATATTTACTAAGTTTCTAAATAAATATTTAATTGCGTTTTCATTAAAATTTAAAAGATAAAATCACTTGATTGATAAAAAAAGAGTACTCACTCTGTTTTTCAACTTCTGTCTTAGCCTCAACCGCCTTACTCGCAAGAAGCTTTGCCTCCCACGACTGTTTCAACTCCTGCAAAACCTGCTCGTCGACACCGTCCTCTAGGAACATCTCACGCGCGGCGGACAGCACATCCTCGATGACGTCCTTGTAGACCTTCAGCTGTAGACAAACAGGACCAAGCTTATGACAACAGCACGTAACATTTTACCCTGGGAGCCATAACTCACCACAGCCATTTTGGCACCGTCCTCGTTGCAGTCGCGTGGGGTTCGACAACCAGCATCTACGGCGGGGTGCGTAGCTTTCCACGACGCACGAGGCGGGCGGACGGGCGCCCACCTTGGAAGTACGGAGCCTAGTCAGACTAGTATATATTATCGAAAACTTAGCGTTGAGTCAGCACGGCAACGACGTCATCACACGGGTGGAAAGTCGTCCGCAGGGGTGTATTTACACGTTTGCCAAGAGTGACGATGATGTTTGTACTCTCACGATTTCCTCCTGCACGACGAGCAAGCAGCAACAATGGAGGATAACCTTACCTGCACCCAGCTACGCACTGATCATCACTGAGCGAAGTGGAGGACTGGCGTCCATCTTGTAACCAACAGACGAAGCTGTCGCAACTTTGCAAAGGAGGAGTAAAATCAACTGACAACAATTCTCTCAATACAAAGATAAGTAATCATTGCAGAAATAAGAAAAGGATTGATAAACTCTGCTTATTATACTTTCTTTTAAAGTAAATATATTTATAATTTTTTGTGTCAATAAGCAACCCAATATACATTGAAATTATTATTTACAAATTTAAATAAAGCTTTTATTATCTGGCAACAAACTTATTATATAAATCAATAAAATATAGATAAATAAATAAGTTTGTAAATTTTAAGAATTTTTGTTGAACACAATTGTATTTTTAGAAACCTTATAAAATGCATGTAACCTGCAACCCAATATACACTTAACGTTCACTTTACAAATTGAAACAGTTTTTATTATTATCTTCGATAACAACTTCATCAACTATAGATAAATAAATAAAATTAATTATTATAGGTTTCGTA